>JAVCKZ010050757.1:0-16467 GCA_034780755.1 Lepetodrilus elevatus
GAAAATCTCAATTGGAACTATTTTTAGAATATTATTCCCGATAATCGATTGTGATAACTCGTAATCGATTATCGCATTGGTTAAGGGTAACCAACTGATCATCGGTTATAATCGATCATCGGAACACCACTAATCTCTATATTAAATTCTATTGAAGATTCAGACAGTAGTCTAGCCTTTAATGTTCTGCCCACGCTCAGTGCAAGCTGCTGTGAACATATGGTGCATTTTACCACAGCTTATCTGTCATTCCCCACTATCGCGCTGTGTATATGATAAGTTGTAAAATAGGAAACATAAAAGGCTCTAATTAACCCCATATTATCTCTCAAACATACAACATCCCGTTAATAAATGTCAAAATTATCAATTATGTTTGCATTATCCATGATTATATATCGACTAGACTTTGATGAAGCATTCATTAAAAAGGCTAATGTATACAACATTGTAACTGATCATGCTGATAATTCAAATTTTTTGTGTGTAGTTTTTGTAATTTACCTGTCTGTATAATGAACATGTATAATGAACATCCTCAGAGTCAAAGCTCAAGTAAAAACGCTGAGTTTTATTATTTGTTTTTATTAAACTGAGATAAAGTTTTTAGTTTTTACATTTGAAACTGATTTTTTTTTATGAGAAATGCAAATTTCTAAGTTGTTTTCAACATGCTCAGAGTCGAAGCTGTCAGAGTAAAAATTAATTCATTGTTTTAGTTACTTCAGCACTGTTCAGTTTGCCTACTGGTTTGACTAATGTCATGAAGTTTGCCTTCTGCCTGGTTTATTTAATGTCATGACAATGTTTGCTTTCTTGTTTGACTATGCCTTCTGTATTGATTAATGTCGTGATAAAGTTTGCCTTCTGGTTTGACTGTCATGACAAAGAAGATGTTCAGTATCATGTAAATGTACATTCCACATGTGCAATGTCTCCAGTCCTTGATTTGAGTCGCTTGTCTATGCGGAATACACTGACAGTATTTTGATGTGATTTCATTATTCAATTACTGAGACATAATTCGTGTTGTCGTGCACAGCTGGTCGTCGGAGATAAGATACAGATGACTCACGGTCAGGTAATACATATATGTCAGTGACATCCCTATAAAGTTGCATACGATACAACGATACATATAGAATACACGTTTTCATCATAAATGCTGGTTATAGTAATACTTATGAATTTGTCGCAAATTTCAAATGCCTTCTGCATTCCTTCAATATACAGGATGTCGTGACATGCTCTACAAATACATTTATTGTTTATTATTATGGTTACTGGCTACCGTACTGTTTATTTTTGTTGCTGGATGGCACAGTAGTCCTATGTGGTGAATTGGACGACAATCCTGGTGCCCATTTTTCAGAACATTAGTAGCTACAAATGAGTGTAAGCATGGTTCGCAATTAACACATTTCTCCCAATGTTAAACTATTCTGAGGAATGGGGCCCTATTCTGAAACATGTTGAATCGCCATGTGCATGATGCAACTGTATTCTGTCCACAGATGAAACAGTTTCACAGTTGGAGAGATAGGAGCTTTCTGTCTGCGTGTATACAAATGAGGCACATTTTTGTGTGGTTTTTCCGCATATCGCATAAACTTGTGACTGAGTGTTGTTTTATCTGTGTATGTTGTAATTGACTACTTCTTGTAGGCTATATGGGAGTACAGCCTGAAGTTCATGGTAATTTGGGTGTGCTATATCCGGGATGGAACTTCACTATAAAACATACCGTACTTGCCTAAATAATAGTGATATAAATAATGAAACGTGAATCTATGAGCCCATGTAGCCTGTAGGATACCTATAACTAATAGGAAAAATGGATCCGACTGTCGGGCAAGTGTCTAGTTCTATCCCTGCTATATTTGCTTTAGATAGTAAACTTTCAAGATCTATCTCTTCTGCAGCGACGTTAGACTCCATTTTCATTCACTCTATCTCTTCCAACAATAAAATAAAAAATAAAACAAAATTAGATTCAGTGTCCATTTTCTATCATTCCCATCCTTTGAACAGATTTACAATTATTTTCAGATTCTGTTTGTCTGTCACATCTATCTATCGCTGGATATATTCTCTTGGACAATCCAATGGTAAATGGTCTTTGTGACAGCCTACAAAGAGTATTTCTATATGTGACAGCCTCTATCCCAGTGATCTATCTACACATTATAAGCTTCAGCTGGTTGACAAGCATGTTCTTGTAGCAAGTTGTAGCAAGTCATCATAGTAATCATCCTTCAGGTACCTTGTGGAACCAGCTTGGCAGCATTGAGTTGTCTGTCCATGTATTAACCCTCTCAATGCTGAAGGCAACCAGAGATGCCCTGACAAGCCGTGTCTGGGCTTAATCCCGTAGGAAGAGGGTTAAGAGCGAAAAAAAAATCTAGATCACCTTTTCCATTTTATATATTTTTATAATTATTAATTAATTATTCCTAAAGCATTGATTTTGTTATAATTTATTTATGAAATAGAAGTGAAGATGATCTAGAATTAGATCCTGAATAGAAAATGAAACTGTTTAACCATCTCAATGTTCATGATGTTGGAGGCAACCAGAGATGCCCTAAAGAGCAGTGCCTGTGTCTAATCCAACAGGGAGAGGATTAATAGGTTACCCATCCTGGGGTTTTATCGTTTTGTATATTTTTGAAGATCCGATAATTGTTCAGGGGTGCGTTTCACGAAAGGGGTGTATATTTACGCTGGACGTAAATTATATAATACAATCAACATAAATGACGTAATACCAGCAAATCAGCATAATTTACGTCTGGCATAAATATACAACACTTTCATGAAATGCACCCCTGAATAATAAACTAAATCTTAATCTCCTCAATCTTAATAAAATATTACCGTATATTGATAGTCCATCTAAAATTAATGTACATGTTTATTTATTAATCCAAAGTACACAGTTGTAATGCATCTGAAGTTAATATCTGTATTTATTTATTAACCCAAAGTACACAGTTGCACATGTAAAAAAACGCAATCTAATTTCCAACATCCAAGACGTGACACTGACACTGTGGGACGACACGTACAGCAGGTCCACACCAGTGTGTGCCACTCAATATTAATGCCCTGCCCCAGCGTGAAGCTAACAGATACAGGTGTATGGTAAACTCCCTGTTCCGGACCATCACTTGGAGGTACAATAGCCTGGGTGTGTATTGACACAGGGCCGTAATGTCAGTCAACAAGATAGACACATCCTGCAGTCCTGGACTGACACATCCATCAAGGAACTGTCCACAGCAAACATCCGGACTAATCGATTCTTAATAACGAGTGCTATCACAAGCATTGAGTTAATTGGCTGCGGGTGTTTGGTCAAGCACTGGTCAAGCACTGTGGTATCTGTAGGCAGATCTCGGTCTTAACACTAGATGTAGTCTCCGTATTGTTAGTACACATTGTGTAGTGTTACTACTACTAACCACTGGTGGGGGGACTCCTTCAATGATATGTATGGACACGATGCAGCAATCTAGCACCGAGCTCCATAGGCATGTGGGCCCTTATGTTAGTCGGGGTTAAATGTTGAATTTTCAAGGGATTTTGAGTGGATCGTGTGCTGATTTAGAGATTGAGCTCGGTTCACAGATAAAAAAAAAAAGTCTATGGAAATTATCGATGATAATGTAATAAATAGATGCATTATAAATTGTTACCAATATAGGTCTTCCTAATTTATATTTGTCTCAAATGGGTGATCTGTTAAAAAACTATCGAAACTATTGCTACGGTATTCCATCTGACCATCATACTATGATAGTTATCAGCAATTATCATCGCTTGCCAAGTTTGCTGTAGATATATTGCTATCGGGACACACACTATCGCAATAAATCGACTTATCAATTTATCATTGCACCCTTAATAGAACTAGATGCATGTGCTGTATCAGTGGTCAGTGAAGAGCGTTATATCGAGGGAGCACTTTATATTATTCTAGGTCATCAAATTGTCATGCTTAGCAGGTATTTCATCAGAATTCAGAATAAAAAATATTACAGTATTTAAGCTGGCAACTTCAATGTTTAAATTCAATATAGTTCCAACATCAAAAGAACAGAGCCATTTAGCAGAATTCAATTTTTCTAGTTAAAATTCAAACAAATATCACTTTCGTATTTGTCAGTGTGTCTAGTATTGATTCTAGCAAGTGTAGGATGTCAGAAGTAATATTTAGATTTGTTTGAGGCTGGTTTATTGATTATTTGATGATTTTTATGCAGACAAGTTACAAGTGTGTATGACAATCTTGATCTCGATTGTCACGTATGGGTGAAAGATTCCCGCTGTGACGTAAAACAATAATGATCTCAATTCTCTTTTTCTTTTAGCATTCATTCTGAGGGTTGAAAAATAAAAATATTTAACTTTTTATATTTTTGACGATATCAGTGTTTTGGAAACTATTATTAACCATGACTAACAGTGGTATCATTGATGTCAGTGGTGTCAAATGATCGGAAATACACTAATTTTGAATATTTCCAATATTTCTTTATTACGCAGACCTTGATTTGGTTGGATTTTCGATATATGCAAATATTTTCTTATGTTTGGTATGATTTAGATATCTTTTGGGTATTTTCTTTTCATTAGTCCAATTTGAAAAGGGATTGCTTGGAGCAGCAGGAGAGAGTTCTTCAAAGTCAGCTTGATCATCAATTCCCGCGAGAGAACTTCAGATTGAGAGTGACGCAGTGTGTGTGCTGTGTGTTTGTGTGAATCTGTTAGATCTTGTGTTTGGATTTGAATTAGGAAGGGTATTGATGGATTTCTTGCCAACATTCCAGCTCTCTTGGACTACTGTTCATTGTTCTAGTCTCTCACTAAGACACTTACACGACGTAGAAGTCACATCTAGTGTATGTAGCCGGTTCCATGCTTAGTTTTGTCACGTATGTGTGAACGATTCCAGCTGTGATGTAAAACCATAATTCACTCACTCCCTGCACTTTGTCTTGATAGTAGATGCCTAATTTCATCCAGCAGGAAGAGAACGTTTTTGTATTATCCTTCGTTAGAAGAGAACATTTTGAAAAGTGCTCGTCACGTATGGGTGAAAGATTCCCGCTGTGACATAAAACAATATTTCACTCACTTTAGTTTATTTTACGTAATATTGTTCAGCATACACAAAATTGATAGGATGAGCTATCTGTAGAGTGGCAATGCAGATATCATCATTGGTCTGTCAGTACCAGCTGCTGCTTACTACCTAAACTGACAAGTCGTGATATTATTGAAAGAATATAGAAAGCGACTCAAATTTTCACGCAAAAAAGTTGCAATAGGAAGGGACATTGTCCAGTTATTATTGAATCATCGCAAATGGGTGAAAGATTCCCGCAGTGACGTTAAACTCCATATTCACCAGTTATTATTGATCAAAGAATTATTATTGTTCTAAGAATGATGGACAATATTCGTGATTTACCATAGTAAATAACACAGGGACAACTTAAACCAGGAGTATCATGTCCCCAGCCTTAATTAACGTAAACCGACACTATAGCATGTTCAGCATCCCTCCCTCAGTACTGACACTACTGTACTGTAGCAATACCACTACCAGTATCACAACTGGCCGAGGAATGCATTTGATGTCACTGTGTGTCCATGTTGACCTTCCTGGCCAGTGTACATCCTCTGTCCACAGACATTATACAGCTCCTGTCTGCCCCACACCACTCGTCCCCCTTCCTTCGTCTCCTGTCTGCCCCACACCACTCGTCCCCCTTCCTTCGTTACTGTAATGACCTGCCACATACCTGATCCTTGGCCAACACCTTCGTGAACAGTGTTGTGGTAGATGTACGACTTTCAAAGTCTCAGTCCGAGTGTGTGGTCATTAGGCCAACACCTTTGTATATACCGTACTACAGTCTTGTGGTAAATGTACAACTTTCAAAGTCTCAGTTTGAGTATGTGATCATGATCCCAACACCTTTGTATACTGTACTATGATTGGTGTGTTGTGGTAAATGTACAACTCCCAATGTCTCAGTTTGAGTGCGATCATGATCCCAACACCTTTGTATACTGTACTATGATTGGTGTGTTGTGGTAAATGTATGACTCCCAAACTCTCAATATGAATATATAATCATGAGATCAACACCTTTGTATACAAATGTTGTGGTAAATGTGTATCGTGAAACAATAACTTGCTCAATATTACTATTAACCTAAGCATTGGGCATGGACTAAAGCATGAGGATCTATAGAGGACTAGTCCCAATTATAACTGCTGCAAACATTTTGTAGTATATTTAGGTCTACAAATCTCTGTGCGTATGTTTCTATTAGGAGGTAAGCATTTTATAAATATTAAATGCGCCACTCTCAGATTGGTTAAATGCATCATTGAAGTCAACACCTTGTACCACTGGGTGGGGTATTTACTGGAAGAGTGGTCAAATAGACCACAAAGCAAAACTCTGCTAGTAAATACACCACCCTCAGAAATGAAATTTGATCATCCAGATCTTGAGGCCAACACCTTGTAGTAGATGCACCACTGTCTATTTGATGACTATGACCAGGGGGCAAACGTCTCCTGCTAAATGTTACACTCTCTCCTGCTAAATGTTCCACTCTCGCTGGTAAATGTTCCACTCTCGCTCTTGTCATTTCATCAGGAGGAGGTTCTTCAAGGAGGAAAGTTTCTGGGAAGATACAGATCACCAACTGACATTGTTATTTTTTCCGCCTTCTATTTAGACTTTCGCATTCCATTGACATGATGTAGGTGGGGCAATAATCAGCATGACGCCATTGGTTGCCTTTCCAGCAATGTCCTCCCTACGGGGAAATAGATCACTGTACATGCACACAATGGACAGATACCAGCATTTGTTATCAAAGACTCATCTTGTTTAATAACCTTTGTATGGAGACCATGTGTGCATTGGAAGTGTATCTAAGGCCCATAAATGTTTAACAGCTGTCCCCTGCCTATGCACCATTAAATCTACATTTACATTTGTAAAGAGCTGGCGAAAGCAGGTTGACTAATATCTGTCTGAATGGAATATGGATCTTGAGAATCTGAATGGAAAAATCTGAATGGATATCTGAATTAGTTTGTAGTTTAACGTTGCTTTCATTCAGCTTTTGATATGGTATATTGGTTCATGAACAGATTTGGTTTCGTATGTGTTATTTTGAAATTTCAACGGGAACCTTTCATGATAAAAATACAGTAATTACCATCCATGTCAACACGATGATGTTTTCAATGTCTTATTATTATGATAGTGTTTATGATGCATTACATTTAATACACTCTCGATGGACTCTAAGGGTGCTAGACATATTAAGGAATATTCACTAGCACTCGCCAGCTATTTGTTGATGTGAAGTTAACGTACCATGACGCAATGTCATTTGAAATTAACACCAGATAACTACGTCGTATAGGCCGTTACAATCATTAATTGCTGTACACTACTCGCCTCATCGCATCCACATAGCCATGATCGCCATCAATATTCCCACGGAATTGACCGCCTATTATCAAGATTATTTAGTTAACAATTTACCCATCGCCATGCAATTTTCTCGTCCTCTATCATATCCATTGCAGTGCATGTCTGAGATAATTGTAACGAGGCAACGGCGCGATTTACACCCAAATTAATCTAGCCGAATTGTAATGAATGTATTCTGAAGAGGTGTATATTGCCATTTGTACGTATCAGCTGAGGCTGTAGTAATCAACGATGATGAGAGTTTATGCAAGTTGAGGAGAATTGGTTTTGGATATTGGAATAATCGGAACTAGCATCAATCCGGGAATTGCTACGTTTGGATTCTGTTTTGAATGGCGTAGCAGAGATGCCAGTCTTCCACTAGATAGTGTAGTGATACAGGATTACTATCAATTGATGATTAAGACAGAAACCAGACTCCATTCTCTGAAATGTATTTCTGTTCTGATCTGAATCTCCATTTCCAATGAATATATTTCAATTCTAAATCTATTCTTGATGTCCCCCCTGAGACTTGCTTTGTCGTAACAAAAATATAAAAAAATAGGCTGGGGTTTGAATGATAGACTACGAGATGGTTAAAATGGAATTTTGTTAGCTTTGTAAATGATTGCTACTTTAAAAATTATATTAAAAATATCACTTTTACTAAATTTTCTCGAGATACTGAAGTTTTATTGCCATTGATATATTTGAATTTATCATTTACACAGGTTAAACTAAGATGCCAGCATACAGACTTAATTGCGTTGAGTTGGCAGTGAAAAATGTAAATTTGTTTATAAATTTGCAATAATGTTGTAAACAACATGAGCAAGGTCCCTGCAGCACAATGCATGGATTAAATGATTGACTTTTTGAACCCTCCTTGGAAGTCGCTTCATAGCCTCCACAATAGTACAGATAGTACCGTATTAACTATCTACCATATCATGATACACTATTGTCAAGAGTGGCACTGTCTGGACAATGTTGTAGTATATTATTAACAATATTGTAGTATATTATTACCAAAATTGTAGTGTACTATTGGCAATATTGTATTAATTTATTGGCAATATTTTAGTATATTATTGGCATTATTATAGTATATTATACTGGCAATATTGTAGTATACTATTGTAGTACAAGGTTCATGTATTGTCATCACTCCTACTGGACACAAGTCAATGAGTCTGTGTCAATGGTAGGAATAATCTGGTTTGCTTGCTTTGTCTTCTGGCTGAATGCATGATATGTGGCTCTTATCTACCTGTGGTGTTACATTTCTACTATAGGACCTGGCATTCTACCTTATAGGCATTGTTAAATTTCTACCGTAGAACCCTGACATTTTCTGCTCTGGGAAAGGGCGCACATTCTAGATCTAGGTTAGATTTATTTTCCTGCCAACCATGACATACGTAGAATATGTTTAAGCCATTATATAAGTCTAGCCATGATTTATATTCTTAAAGCAAATCTTTAGAGGAGGCCTTTAGTCGACTTAATGGGTCTTTTGTGGCATTGGTCTATTTCAGAGTCTCAATCACAGACCGGTATTCTTGCCTAAATAGTCGTAGCTAGTCATGCATAGTCTCAGTGGATAAAAGCTTCTTGGTGGTTTCTTTCAACATCAACATAAGACCGATCAGTAGGAATTACTGACACTCTCTAAGACTGTGTTGGAGTCTATTGTGACATGAGCATAATCACTTTGTCACTAGGCATATGTATATTGTATGGACCTATGCGCACAATTAGGTGTATGTACAATGTGTGTTGAGCTTGGCTCAACTTTTCAGTCTTTGTTATTGTTAAAAATAATTTTTACTTTTTGTTATACGTATCTGTCTGTATGTAAAATGTGTTTTGTTTTCTTCCCTGCCATAGAGTGATAGTATGCTGGTTATATATGTCAGTTTTATAAATGTGTTTTATTTTCTTCCCAGCCATAGTGGTCTGCTGGTGGTATTTGTATAGAAATAATGAGAATTACTGTTATATGTTATGTAATGCTATATTTCTTGCTTGTTTGTCATGTTTATTGGTGCTAATAAAACATGATGTTACTATTGTAAAATAAATGTGTTTGCCTGTTCAGAGACAACTTATCCACTTGTGAAATATATTTTTGTGGTCAACATGGTTTTTTTTCAAAATCAAATTAGAAACCAAATTATTCAGGTGTCAAACGTGGAGAAGAAAGTTTTTAAAAGAACCAAGCTCATTTTCTTGTTAATAAAAATGCCAAACTTTTGAATATCTAATTGCTCAGTTACCATGGTTACTGTCAATAAATGTCACTTCCAATCGCTACCATCAAATTATACCTCATGCCTTGTCTATATTAATTTAGTCTACATTATAGGTGCTAAATAATTCACTGACAATTGTAATTGTATTATTATATCAATAATAAAACATGAAAGAGAACAAATGGATGCCACAGTTAAATTCTCTTTCCATCCTGCAAACAAACTAATTAACTCTCTCCATGCTGGAGGCAACCGGAGATGCAAAAAAAGAAAAACAGTGCCTGTGCCTTAGTAAGTCCAGCAGAGAAAGGGTTAAGTTAAGAACTTAAAAGGGTGAAATATACACACTAGGAATTCTGTTTCCTGCAAATCATCAGTACTACGGCCTGGCTGTAGATATTAACTCTCTCCTGCTGGAGGCAACCGGAGATGCCCTAAAGAGCAGTGTCTGTGCCTAATCGATCAGTGAGAGGGTTAACATGCTCACTGCACATGCCCTCCAAGTATATTATTAGTGTAGACATGGTAGATCTAGAGTGTACTGTGTAAAATGGTATCGCGTGTACTTAAGCAATGTTAAGCCCAGATCTCGGAAAGCCTATTGTTAACCACACAATACACTAGCATGCTTGTCTGAGTATACCATGTCACAAAACAGATTTTGTGTCATCCGTATTTATAGTCTAGTCTTACGTTATCTGGGATTTTTTTGGGGTATTTGTATTTTTACTTGCTTTTGATCAGAATGTTACATATATTTCGAAAGCGGCTCTGAACAACAATTAAATAAAAGTTCAACTCTGTAATCACTGATTCATGTAGTCTTGTTTTATTTGGGATTTCTTTGTATTTATTTAAAAAGTATTTGTATTATATTTTCATTTGTTTTATGATTAGGGTAATACATGTGATTTTCGTCTCAGTACCTCAGTAAGCACAGTGCGGCTACTCTCTCTATGATTAACATATGTAATATTCCGCCTCAGGGGTTTGAGCCTAATATTATTACATGCCCTTGAACAATTTTTTTATGTATTCTATTAATAATTGTATCTTCCCTGAAACATCAGAAGTGACAGTCTTTCATGATTACGGTTGTGTAGGAACCGCGTACAACTGTAACAGTGTTGTAGCTGTTTTGTGCGTGCTTGCTATAATTAGGATAATCATGAGTGAATTTTAAAAGAAATTATACCGGTAATATTTATGCTGTTATCCCTATTTTCTACTGAATTGGTCACAATTACAGCTTTATCATGGTTTTAGGTCATCTTGTGTTCAATTGGTGGACAATAATAATGTAGTGCTTTGAGTATCCTTTCGATGTTTCTCATGGTCTTCATATATATTATTTAATACTATCCCTGCTGAATTAGGCACAGCTACTGCTCTTTACGACAAAGCTACTGCTATTTACGGAATTTCTGGTTGCCTTCAGCATCTCGTGATATTAGTGAAAGATTCTAGAAAGCGACTTTAAAACACAATACAAAAAAAAAAGCATAGAGAAGGTTAACTCGTTGCATAATTGTGAAACAATAACTCACTTACTCACTCTTATTTAACCCTCTCCCTGCTGGATTAGACACAGGCATAGCTCTTTAGAGCATCTCAGATTGCCTCCAGCATAGAGAGGGTTTAAAACAAATTGCAATCAGTACATGCACATGGTTTAGGAGATCCCTTGGTCGGTCCAGCACTAAATCTGCCATTCTGATTTCTATATGTAGACATGTTGGCTTTAGGATATGTCTACATGCTGGGGAACACCTATTGTGCCAATTTGAGTGCTATTATTCTTTTGTAGTGGCTACAGTGTCACCTGTTGATTTTCATCATCCCGGATAATGGTGATTTGACACAATGACACATCATAGATTACATAGAACATTTTATTGGCATCAAGCAAGGTTTGACAACAATAGACATGTAATTATTGCTGCGGGGTCTGTGGTCAATAGATCTTAGACCATTAGATCATGATGGCTTGTTGCTGTGATTACTATGATCTAGAAATTGAAAGTAAGCCAATATAGGTATCTGTGTGACCCCCTGCACATTACAGATTTGACCACCTATGGAGAATGACTCTCTTATTATTTAAAAATTTTAAACTGCAATTTATCATTTATCATCACTGAAGGTTTATCCTGTGGATAATGCCAACCGCAGCGGTATGTTGCGAACAATTTAAAGTCTAAATTGACAAAATACAACTGCTCTCACCGTATACTGACATTCACCCATCTCTGACCTTTGGGAATTCAGTAAATTGTAATGGCTGTATTATAACCATGATTAATGGGAATGTAGGTCGGAGTCACCTTCAAGGCTTCAGTCAGAATGAGGTGTGCACTGACACTGTGACAGAATCTCCTCAGTTGTCCTCGTGTGCACACGATATACACAGACTTACGTACATTTTAGCTGTATTAGAGGCAGCTCTTGGTAGTTTTATGTCAATGTCGTCCCTAACTCCCTAACTCCCTGATTGCTACATGAGTCTATTGGAGATCTATGCGGCGAAATACTGTCCTAGTGATTACTGCGTTTGATCATTTCTTTGCAAGGTTTCTTAAATTAATTTTATTACGGGAACCATGGCAACCAAGAAAGCTGGGGAGATTAGATTTATTATCCCAAAGGAAGGTCACATTTTATCGGAAGTTTGGGTCAAGGGGTTTGAACGCTATGTTGCGAGTAAAGTGCTTCTCTGAGAAAGAAGGAATGGTCGTTAAAATAAACAATAACCAGCTCAATAAGCAATAACTAGATGCGTGTGAATTGTAACCAGCTTCGGTAATTGAAATGGTCTATATTTAGTTTGTTCACCCGTGCTCCCAATGAGTGCCGTCATGACAGTGTTAGGAGAGAGTTGGACTTGCTGATTGAAGTCGCTGCACAATATACCCCAATATTGATCTAATATGTCATTTTATCAGTAATTCATTTTGATAAAGTCATAAACATGATAACGATAGGCATCTACAAGACATACACTATTAATATCAGCAGCAATGGCTTGAACTATACAGAAATGGTTCCTCAGTACTTGCTAATTCACTCACTCACCCGAGTACTTGCCCCAACAGATTATAACAGGTAAAGCTTTTGATAACATGGTTGCTGCCCTGCATAAATGATAGACCATCCTTTAAACACTGGAAACTCTCCAGGGAATATCTGGTTAAACATTGTTTACATGACAAATTTTCCCTGATCATTCTAAGCAGGATTTATGGCCGTTGCCATCACCCTTCTGATATTAAAGATTCATGACCGTGTCCCCACTGTACATTAGAGGTATTGTCTGTCAAGCACGCTATCACTCCTGGACTTACTTCTCTGCGTTGGCATGTTGTGTATACTCTTCTAGCCTGTCCAGCCCACCGTATCAGTATTATCATGATAGGAGGTACTGCAGGGGTTCTGTCAGAGTTCAGAGTTCTGGAACCTTTAATACCTCCCCGGGGACCATAGGGACTGTCAGTCTCTGTGTGGGATACAGGTACATGCCTGGAACCTTTATACCTCCCAGGGGACCATAGGGACTGCCAGTCACTGTGTGGGGTTTGCCTGGAACCTTTTATAACTCCCTGGGACCAGAGGGACCATCAGAGGGACCACCAGTCACTGCGTGGGGTACTGGTATTCTTATAACCCTTATTACTCCCTGGGGACCATCTGAGGGACCACCAGTCACTGCGTCGGAGACTTATATTTGCCTGGAACCCTGGGGGTCAGAGAGACCATTGGAAAAACTACCAGTATATGTATGGGAAACAGGTCTGCTTGGCCATTGCCTGAAACCCTTTATAAGTCCACAGGGACCATCATAGGGACTGCCAATATCTGTGTGGAAGGAGACTGGTATGCTTGGCCATTGCCTGAAACCCTTTATAAGTCCACAGGGACCTTCATAGGGACTGCCAGTATCTGTGGGAAACTGCATGCGTGTCCATCTCAAGCAATATTCAGCATTGGTTCCACCCAGCACCAGTAGGCAGCCATGCCAGGAAGGCTGGCTTTAGTCATCCCTGTGATCTGTTTGCTTGGCGGGGTTATGGTGGTCCTTAGGGTCCACAGATGATACCACCGGCCAGGGATGTTTCTTGGAGTCTGATGGAATAGCGCCCACTAGATGTGGATTTAATGTCCCTTTATACCAGGCACGCCAGTATGAAGTTTACCTGAGGCTAATATTAGTATGGACGTCAATGTTTACATATCCTGCAGTTAATTGTAGCTTCTAGCTCAGTGGAGGAATGAAACATCTTTGAACTGATGCAAAAATTATGTCAGTGACTTTGGACGGAGACTGCACGAATGGTGTAATTTTAACAATGAAAGATCAATACACAATTTGAACCGGAGATGAAGTAACGAGGCAGAGAATATGAGAATCGTAAATTTTACTTCACTTGTAAAATATTGATCAGAAATGAACCGCATCATGCATGTAACATCATTGTCTTTCTGTAATGGGGAAAACACCTTCTTGTACACACTATATCGACCAGTTGTCACTTTCCAACATCCTCCATTCTTGATTCTGTTTAAGAAATACATGTCACCTGTCCCTAGCTGTTGCCATAGATAATACATTGCCACCTGGGTACAGTCTTATGGCTTTTCTCAGTGTGAGGGGCAGAGGTCTAGTCAAGTCTGTTTCCAGTATCGTATGAGGTACTGAGGTCTAAGTGTGTGTTTTCCCAGTATGAGGTACTGAGGTCTAAGTGTGTGTTTTCCCAGTATGAGGGACTGAGGTCTGGGTGTTTCACTAGTATGAGGGACTGAGGTCTTGGTGTTTCCCTAGTATGAGGGACTGAGTAATGTGTATAAAGGACAGAGGTCTTGGTGTGTTTTCTCAGTATGAGGGACTAGGGTCTTGGTGTGTGTGTTTGCTCCAGTGTTGTATGAGTGACTGAGGACATGATGTGTTTCCCCAGTATGACTATGAGTCATCGCTAATGGGTGAAGGATCCCCAGCAGTGACGTTAACTCCATATTCACTCACTCATCCCAGTATGAGGGACTGAGGTCTCTGTTTTCCCAGTATGAGGGACCGAGGTCTCTGTTTTCCCAGTATGAGGGAGCGATGTCTTGAGTCAGACACCTGGGAGGCTCCCGCTCAGTGTCGGTGGTTCTAGCTCAGTGCTGTAACACTGGAGGCTATTGATCCGAGCAGATAGGAGCCACCAGGAAAAGCACATCACTGTCTCTGCTGCTCAGCAGGCTGCAGGCTGTAGTGTATTGGATCCAGCAGTGCGGTGCTGTATGGGATGCCTGGGCTATTACTGGGCCCAATTCACTCACATTTAGGAAGAGTGTGAATTATGCACAATTTATAAAGTGTGTTTGGGTCATGTCAGGTCAGGGCAGTGCAGGGTGGGTTGTCCTGTCACTTTCAGTTAATATCTGTGACTTAAACTGTTAACGATGCCAACAATATATTATATTGCAAATAGTAAATGATAGTACTCATTATGTTGATAATAATAATAATTAATAATAATAATGAAACATTTTTTTAAAATAAAATAAAATAAATAAACAAATGGTTGCATACCATGATAAGGGTGAAATATTCTTGCAGTGATGAAAAGTAATCAGTCAATCAATCCATCATTAATAACAATAATAGTAATAATAATAATAATAATGATAATCATCATCTATTTTTATGATGCACCAGATTCACATTTCAAAGTGTGCCATAGCACTACTACATATATTACCCTGGTCAACATGGTCAATGTATCAATGCACTCCCTTTCCTTCTCAACTCATCAATCATTATGTTAACCAGTTTACACCTCCAACCTGACCTTTGTCACTGTTCTATGTATTTCTGGTTAATTTTAACTTTCCTAATGAGGAAATGATGCCTGTACACACTTTCTGTTGACTTTGTGAACTAGCCGTTGAGCCAAGGGGTGATTACTATTTGTTATCTATCTCCTTCGATATGGGCAATATATCCTCCTCATTTAGCTGTATATCCTTCGATATGGGCAATATATCCTCCCCATTTAGCTGTATATCCTGGCCTGCATGATATATAATATCTGACCCGCTTCTGTCTACTCAGCCAATGTACATTCCATTACAAGCATTATATTGTAGCCGGGTTTAGAACCGGTACTTTGTCACTAGCCACGATGGATTGACACTGAGCTCACCAGTGAAACTGATTATGATGTCACTATAATGGAGGTGAGATCTAATTTCATCTTTTTGAGATTACCAATTTCCTGTGGGGCTGGGTATGTTTGGCTTGGCCATGATGTTACTGTGTTGTAAGGATTGTCACAATCTGAACCCACTCTCATTGATAGTGTGTATCCTGAATTGATGCTCCACATGAATTTTTATATTAGGTTATAGAAGTCTTAAATAAACATGTTTTTTCTCTCTCTCCTGATGACATTATCAAACCAGGGCTTGCTAGTAATTAACGAACACATTCAACTGGTTGGGTTATTTTATCCAGACTGACGTCATATTCGTGAATTTTATTTTCCGATTTGAAAGCTAGACCGGGTTGTAGCCCGCTACACGGCAACTGTTGGTTGCAGACAATGTGTGTGCATACGTGTGCAGCGAGTGTGCATTAGTCACACCAAGGGGGTCGAAGGAGCGATTGAAAACCGACTCTGAATCTGACACATGGGCTGGGGGGGGGGGGGGGGGGGGCA
>JAVCKZ010050757.1:16477-33098 GCA_034780755.1 Lepetodrilus elevatus
CCCCCCCCCCCCCCCCCCCCCCCCCCCCCCCCCCCCCAATGTCAGTGAGGCAAGAGTAGTACAGCTCAGAGAGCAGAATTAATTTCAGAGCTTTGCTGGTAACTTGATTCCGAGGGGGCAAATCAGGGCTTCAACATGAATATTAAACATTGGACAGAAAATGTGCTGACCATCTTGTATTGCCAGTGATGGGTCAGAATATTGGATCCGCTACCAGAATAAATTGAAATCTGAAATCTGCTTGTCTAGTGATGCTGTAGATTCATATTATCTTATCCTTCCTCTCTTTTGATCTTTTGATAAATAAGACACATTTAATATGTTAATCAGTGGATTGAAATTATATCAAATGACTAGAATGATGGTGCATGCGATTGTTTAGTGTAGCTATCGAGAATGCCGTACATAGGATTGTGGCTCATCGAGGATACAAGAGTGGCATTGAAGGTTTCCTAGATTAGCTAAATCTAACAGTGGCACAAGCTAGGATTTACATTATGATTTTAGAAGACTCAATTGATGACAAAATAATTCATTAACAATAATAAAGTCACATACTATTGATAAGAACATAATTTTTATAACTATGATAATACAATCATTTATATATGCTCAATAATAAGAACATAATTTACTATGATTTATAAATAATTTACTGTAGATTTAATATAAGTAATTGCCGAACAATATTTAGTAAAATATCTGCCATGACCCAATGGCCTTGATAATTGAACAGGAAATTGAACATTCTAGTTCTCATCAGCTGGAGGGATGAATGGTCACTGGAGCGTATCTATCATTGTGATACGCTTCACCTCACTGACCCAGTAATACATGTCAGAAATATCAGTCAGAAATATCAGTCAGAAATATCAGCAAAATGTAGGTTGAAATATCATGAAAATGTAGGTTGAAATATCAGGATTTGAAATATCAGGAAAATGTAGGTTGAATGTAATCGAAAAGCTTATGTTCAGGAATGTGTATCTTACAACTGATGGTGACCGACGGTTGCAAATTGTGACAAGTAACTACACACTGGCCACTGCATATATATTTTATGGTGTGTTTTTTTTCCTGCATAATAGAATGGACATTGTAAAATAACTAAAATAGCTTCCGCATAGTCATACTTTAACTATTATAGTTCAGGGCAAAACTATAGTTTAATACACCTTAGTAGTTCAGGGCAAAACTATACTCTAATACACTACAGGGGTAGACCGTACTCTTAGTCTATCCCTTTATTAACATTGGGCCTATGGCGAACTACCCACATTATTTTCTGAATTTCTAACACTATTACCTATGAGCAAGGGTGATAACTGCTGTAGGTGAAGTTGCCCTGGACATTCTGTTTGAGTTTCTTTGAAGAAATTATTTTTGTGTATTAATTATTTGTGTATGTTTTGTGTTGGCAGGCTGTCCTCCGGGGAAGTTCGGGTGGAAATGTAAGTTCCTGTGTGCGTGCCAGCGGGGGTCATGTGACCAGACAAGCGGGAGGTGCAAGTCCGGCTGTCAGGAGGGCAAATATGGATTTGGATGTCAGCTGAGTAAGTAGTGCATAGTAGGGGTGTGAACATAGGACCAACTATCCATAGATCGCAATAGTGAGTGGTTCCATAGCAATACATCGATACTGTAAATCACGAAATTAACGCGTCACTAATTTAATGCGACCTCTAGATTTTAGACGTAAATGCGACACCAATAAAATGCGAAATGACCATGTCTCCATTCATGTTCGTTCACCAGTCTTACCTTTAACGTGCAGCAATTAAATGCGACAATACGGCGGTCACATTTTTAGTATTAATATTCTGCTCACGTTAATTTCATGATTTACAGTAGTAACTTGAACTATCGATTTCTTCCATCAATAGTACCATGAACTATCAATAGTTTCAATAGTGTACTATTCTTAAACACCAAGACCAAAATAGTTGAAAATCTGTGAACATTTCAACAATATAATAATCCTTTTCATCTGCGAAAGTGAGGATCGATTGTCGTGAAAGGTCGTAGTGCAGAGTTACATCCTTACATAACTTTGATTTATTAAATTAGCCAAACTATTGCAATATCATCTATCTATCACTAGTATTGCAATAGTAGAATTGGCATCAATAGTCAGCCCTAGTGTATACACCAAATACAATCCTATAGACGACAGTGTTAACATATTTATGCATAACTACTGATTCAGTCAAACCGATACCACAAAACAAACTTCATTGCAAAGTTCAGTTCCCCAGCAATGTAGAAATCAAAGAAAAAACACATGTCACTCACTCCTCACTCACTCCCTGTTCTACATTGCAGACAATGAGTGCTTGTACGACTCACAGGGTATTGAATACACCGGGTCTGTGAACATCGCAATAAATGGCCAGAAGTGCATCTCGTGGTCAGATTCCTTCGTGCAAAATCAGGGCTACACCATCGACAGGTTCCCCCCCGGGGACGACCCCAACAACTACTGCCGCAACCCACGGAACAGCAACAACAGATACAGCCCCAAGCCCTGGTGCTACATATCAACGCAAACCAAGAAACCGTTTGACACGTGTGATTCTTTAAAATCTTGCTGTAGGTCTTGGTTTGAATTTTTTAGTCAATTGAACTTTATTATAATCTAACATTGTTGTCGTTGCGTATGGGTGAAATATCCTCGCTGCAATGCAGAGCACTTCAATCAATCAAATAATTATAAAAAAATGTTGTTAAAAATGTGTTCTTGTGTTACATTTGACATTCTTTTTATGTTGGATAGTAAATCTAAGGTTATCTATATTGCTGTATATAGTGTTTGCTTACTTACACAAGGTAAATTCCATGCTCCTTGGTATCGTTTTATGAAGCTCTTATCTACTAAACGACCATTGTTCATGGCGATCGAGCATTTACGAGAGTGCTATTGTCTCATAGTGGATATGAGAAACGATACCCAGGAGAAATATGGCCTGAAAGTAGCAGGTGAAGAATCTTTTTTATATTCTTTTTAATATTTTTTTTCTCTCAGTCACATGCATATACAGTAAATGGTAAGAAATGGACATATTTATCACCAATCACCAGAATTGTTTGTAGATCTGATGATCGTCTGGTTGTTTGCAGCGTGTCCGGACGGGCTGTTTGGGATTGGCTGTAAGTCGGTGTGCCACTGCAGGGACGTGGACGAGGTCTGCAACAAGGTGTTTGGTTCCTGCTCCTCCGGATGCTCCGACGGCTGGACCGGAATCACCTGCCAGATAGGTAAGCTTGGTGTCGACACAGACAGACAGACAGACAGACAGACATACAGACAGACACACAGACGGACAGACATACAGGCAGATGTATACACAGGCAGAAAGACAGACAGACAGACGGACAGACATACAGGCAGATGTATACACAGGCAGAAAGACAGACAGACAGACAAATAGACATACAGGCAGATGTATACACAGGCAGAAACACAGACAGACAGACAAATAGACATACAGGCAGATGTACACACAGGCAGAAAGACAGACAGACACGCAGATGGACAGACAAGACATACAGGCAGACAGACCTATGCACAAACCGACATGTAGGCAGGGTTAGAACTTTGTACAACTTTGAACACACCAACGGACGAGTAAGTCAAATAAGAAGAGCGTATTATCTGAACAGATACTTGCCCATAACTAAACGAGCGCCGGGCGAGTGGGAACTTCTAACCCTGTCATTTTTAATAACAATAGTAGCAGTATCTTTTATTATATTTTTATATTAATAATATTTTATGAATATATGTTGTTAACAGAATGTAGGCCTGGGAGATATGGAGAAAACTGCCAACAGAAGTGTGGCTACTGCTATCAGAACAAGTGCCACAAGGAATACGGAGAATGTCAGACCGGCTGTGACGCTGGGTACAGGGGGCTGCACTGCAGACAGAGTAAGTAGAACAAATGGTGTGATGTTAATATGTGTCTCAACACTGTGAGATCATTTACAGTCCCCATAAATACTGCTCCAGAGCATAAATCATAGCTAGTATGACTAAAAATGCCATGTAGCTTGTATGAGACTTTCCAATGAGTTATCTTTCCTTGACAGGATGTCCGAGTGGCATGAATGAGTTTATGCTGTGAGTTGTCTTTTCTTGACAAGATGTCCGAGGGGCATGAATGAGTTTATGCTATGAGTTGTCTTTTCTTGACAGGATGTCCGAGTGGCATGTATGAGTTTATGCTATGAGTTGTCTTTTCTTGATAGGATGTCCGAGGGGCATGAATGAGTTTATGCTATGAGTTGTCTTTCTTTGACAGGATGTCCGAGTGGCATGTACGGACGTAACTGTACGGGGACGTGTGGGCCCTGCAGAAACGAAGAAGCTTGTAACCCCAAAACAGGCGTCTGCTTCCCTGGCTGCACTGATGGCTTCATAGGGGACAAGTGCGAAAGTAGTGAGTGCGATACCTCATTCAACCACTGATAAACATATTACTGATAATAAATTGTAATAAATGGTTACCTGAAATCTTTTGTACAACTCTCCAAAATTATTGCACAGTGATGTTTGTCCGGTTAAATTTCATTACACACGCCTGTATTTTACTAAAGGGCTCTACTATAGTCCACTAATTATCCATTTTAAAATAAGAACAACATTTAACAGGGATGAGAATCCTCCGTGGGTCAATTTCGTAAACTTGGCTGTAGCATGCTGTCCCTGGATTCCAGCTGTTTCAGCTGAAAACACAATTTCCCGTTCTCATCCCTGACTATTAAGCTGTAATTTTACCTGAATGTTCTAAGTGTTCTAAGTGTTCTAAGCGGTGGCCGGTGATGCTGTATTGCAGAGTGTCCGAGGGGGCGGTATGGCTTCAAGTGTCACCAGTACTGTGGATACTGCAAGGCGGGCACTACCTGTGATCACGTGACCGGCCTGTGCAAGGAGGGCTGTGCCGACGGCAAGACGGGCAAGATGTGCCTGGAAGGTCAGCGTTCAATCTCTTTAGCTTTTATTCCATATCACATGTGAGTCATACACTGTATGAATTGACTATTTATTTGGTCATTTATTTATTTATTTTTTATTTGTTTTATATATTTTTTTAAAAGATAAATTTTATTTATTCATTCATTCATTCATTTATTATTTAATTTTTTAATTTGTTTGTTTGTTTGTTTGTTTATTTGTTCACGTAATTATTATGTTTTGTTAATTCCACATTTTCCTTGACATAGTGAAATCTCTTTAGCTTTTATGTTTCATTTAAAAAGTAGATAATGTTCATTCATTTGTTCATATGTTCATTCATTCATTCAATCCATTGATTCAAGAGCTGTAGAAATAATATAAATATGAAGAAAATGTTAAAAAATAGAGCTTACATACATGGACTATTTGTATCATTGAATTTGCATATGCAAGTACTATCAGAATCCATGGTCTGTATGCTAACTGTCATCTTTTTTTCCCTTGGTCAGACTGTCCGATCGGCATGTTTGGCCACGAATGTCTGGGCGTGTGCGGGAGCTGCAAGAACGGAGAGACTTGTCTGGCCACCACTGGGCAGTGTATGGACGGCTGCAGCGACGGCTTCTCGGGACACACCTGCGCTGAAGGTACGCTCGTCCACGTCGTGGCCACCAACATTCCAATAGTCAGGGCAGGGATTGAAAATAACACTAGTCTTCTAGCCCGGGCCATATCTACCCAATGCTAAAGTTATCATAAGGGCTAGTAGAAATTAATAACATTTGTTATATGACTGTTCCATGACTATTTCATGACTTGTCCATGACTATTTCATGACTTGTCCATGACTATTCCTTATTTTAAAATTACTATTCCATGACTTTTCCATGACTATTACATCACTTGTCCATGACTTGTCCATAACTATTATTCCATAGCTTGTCCATGACTATTCCATAACTTGTCCATAACTATTCTATGCCTTGTCTACGACTTATCTAACTTGTCCTTCTTGTCCATCTTGCTACTGCAGCCATTACCAAAGCTGAGAAGTCGAGCATCACTGGCGGTGTGGTGGGCGCTGTGGTCATCGTCATCCTCATCGCAGTGCTCCTAATTGTCGGCTACGTAGTTTACTATAGGTAAATGGACTTCATTTTCAGGAATAACAATCTATATCAGTAAAAAATTCATGCATTTTCAAACAAGTAATGTAAGAAAAGAGGGATTTTTTATAAATCAATTCACATTTTAATAACATTTTGTTTTAGCGAATTTATGGAGTCAAATGTTCACAAATCAATAATGTCAAAGAGATTTTTAGAAATCTATATATTTTAATAAAATCTTTAGTGATGTTCAAAATCCGTCATATGGGGATTTTTATTATTTTTAAATTAGTAAATGTTTTAATAACATTATTTTTAATGAAATTCTAAGTAATTCTAAGTATTCTTAAGAAATCACACATTTCCTAAGAAAATATATAACAGTTATTTCTTTTCATAATAAGTTGACATTATATTTAATTGTAATATTCAAAATGAAAGGGTTTGGAATTGCGGGGCTTTGTTATTTAACTCTCTTCCTGCTGGATTACGGTTCTTGCACATCAAAGGATAATTTCGTGGTGATATACGTTTTGAGGTTGAACCTTATCATTTATCTATATGCTTGCACACCGAAAGTGAAATTCGCAACGACAAATTTTGATAGAATCTTTTGATGTCGCACCTGATTGGCGACGATATATTTCGCTCGCCTTTAGGCACAGACACTGCTCTTTGGAGCATCTCCTGTTGCCTTCAGCATAGAGAAGATTAATAAGATTATTGGTATTCCTGGTTTTATCCCTACAGACGCCGCAGACACAAGCGAATGGACGTCAGCGGACAGTTCATGCCAGGAGAAGCCAGAGATGGAGAAACCACGGAGCATGAGAGTGCTCTCCTCTTGAGTGACTCTCGCTTGGGGGAGACCAAAGTAGAGCTGGACGACACAACGGCCACTGAGGAGATTAACGAGCCGATATACGTCAACATCAACAGCAAGAAGCAGACCAGTCCAGTTAAACTGGTGGACCTGTACGACTACATCAAGAAAAACAAGGAGAATAACTGCCTGGGATTTAAACAAGAGTTTGAGGTATGCCATCTGGGCATTTATATTTACTTTGTAGTTTTCTTGTTGGAAACACATCCACAATCAGATCAGATATTTTAAGTCTGATTTTTTACATTCAGCGTTTTAGATCTGATGTTTTACCATGTTAACATTGGACATTTTAAATTGGTTATTATACAATACCATTTTCATTATGAAATTTTACATCTAATATCTTGTATCTGACATTCTATATGTGACATTTTACATGACATCTTGTATGTGACTTTTCACATTTTATGACAAGTCTCGTTAGACATTTTACGTCCACTTCCAACAGTTTTCAAATACTATTTCAGGAATTACCCATGGGACTTCTGGCGCTGTGTGAGGTTGCTAGGAGACCAGACAACAAGGCCAAAAATAGATATGGCAATATTGTAGCTTGTAAGTATAGAAATACTTAAATGTTGTTATTACACAATGTATTTAAGAATTTACATAATAAATGGTAATTATTTCGTGATGATTTTGTACGATATATTGTTTCGAAATGAAGAATATTATCTAAATTTCATACACTTATTGTGGTATTGTGGTTAGAGTGTTGCCCTGAAAAGTAGCCAGGCGTGATATGAGTAAAAGTATCTTGAAAATGGCTCTAAATACTAATTCAGTTGACTGACCCACCTGCATATTATGTATCAATCAATGTTTTCAGATGATCATTCTCGAGTCGTGTTGGAACCGATGAACAACGAACCGAACTCTGATTACGTCAATGCTAATTATATGGATGTGAGTATACCAGTGTACCTTTTCTTGTTCAGTATTATTTTTGAAAAATTCAATAAAACTTATTTTCTTTTTCTATCTCCTCATCCTTGGCTAACTTCAAACAGAAATACACCCAGATTAACTAGTTTTTCGTTTTTCCCCAGGGATATATTCGGAAGCGGCAGTACATCGCGTCACAAGGTCCGAACAAGGCCATGATCCGAGACTTCTGGAGGATGGTGTGGCAGCACAGAATCTGCAAGATAGTCATGCTGACCAACCTGGTGGAAGCCTGTAAGGTAATTAAGCAGTAGACCGCCGCATAGGTAGCACAGTGGTAGAACGTTTGACTTCGGTGCCAAAGGTCCCTGGTTCAAGTCCCATCATGTGACGATCAATTTACAATGTTCTTTGAAGACAAACACACCCAAAATCGTTGATGGCCATCTCCCATGAGAAACAGTATAGTAACAGTATTTCAACTGTTGAGAAATATGATGTTCGTTCATGATTTTCACATGGTTTTCCGTGTTGCAGAAAAAGTGTGAGCAGTATTGGCCAGAGGAGGGTGGCATCAAGTACGGGGAAGTGACGGTCAGGATTGTAGACACGGCCAAATACACAGACTACACCATCAGGACCTTCGAGATCTCACAGGTCGGGGAATGCCTCTTATTTCAGCACAAATTGATTTCCAGTAGTAATGCCCTAGTAGAAATGACACAATAGAAATGTCCAGTAGAAATAAATAAATCCAATCCCCAGAGGTTATGAAACCTTTTTTAGTATGATTTCACAACTACTGCAAAAATTGTACTCAAATAGTTTTGTAACCTTCAGGATCGATATAATTAATTAATTTCAAGATAATAAGTCAATGAGGTTTTATGTTTTAATTAAATGTATTTTATGATGAACTCTTGGTAATAGGATCTTCCAAATAATTTGTATTCTTCATGCCCATTTCATGATATATAAAGTATTAGTTTGTTATTAGATTATATACAAATGCAAACAGTCTCTCAAATTCAATATCATGAATTTAATTACAAGATAACTCCAGTTGATATTTTAAAATATTTTTGATATTATTTTTTTTCACAGACAATTTGGGAATAAATGCCATGCTTGATACCTAATTATTCAATCCAAGTGGAAAATAACCATAAACAAACTTGTTTAATTGCTTACTCTACAGCTCGAGATCAGTCGTATTGTGAAGCAGTTCCACTTTACCACATGGTCTGACCACGGCGCCCCCACCAACCCCACCACACTACTCGCCTTCAAGCGGAAAGTACAGATGTATAACCCCGAGTCAACGGCGGCCATTTTGTGTCACTGCAGGTCTGTATCACTGTCTTTGTCAGTCATTCCCTATGTTACTGTCATTCTCTGTGTCACTGTCATTCCCTGTCATTCCCTGTGTTTCTGTCGTTCTGTCTGCATCACTGTCATTCTGTCTGTGTCACTGTCATTCCCTATGTTACTGTCATTCTCTGTCTTACTGTCATTCTCTGTGTTACTTTAATTCTATGTGTTACTGTCATTCTATGTGTCACTGTCATTTTCTGTGTCACTGTCATTCTCTGTGTCACTGTCATTCCCTGTGTCACTGTCATTCTCTGTGTTATTGTTATTCTCTGTGTCACTGTCATTCCCTGTGTCACTGTCATTCTCTGTGTTACTGTTATTCTGTGTCACTGTCATTCCCTGTGTCACTGTCATTCTCTGTGTTACTGTTATTCTCTGTGTCACTGTCATTCTCTGTGTCACTGTCATTGTTTGTGTCACTGTCATTCCATGTGTCACTGTCATTCTCTGTGTCACTGTATTGCAGAGTCATGAAAATAGTCAAATAATGTATTTAGATGCAGCTATGCTCTACATGTATACTGACACTGTCCACCCCTACATAGACCCGTGGTGTGTTTCAGCGCTGGTATCGGGCGCACAGGAACGTACATCGCGCTGGACTACCTGCTGGAACAGGCCCAGAACGAGGACCAGGTGGACGTGCTCTGTATCGCGCAGCTCATGAGGACCAACAGAGTGAACATGATACAGACCTGGGTACGTTCTTCTAGCGTCATGTTTAGTTCAACGATCAAAGTTACTCTATGATGGTGTTCCATTGACAGTGTTGGACGCACATTCTGTACAGGGGGCTGCTCCTTTCTAGCTGTTCTGTCTGTAATTTCTGTCCGATGCATGCAGTTACACTGTGCGGTGTTGATCCTTGTAACAGAAAGTACAGACAGAACAGCTATAAAGGAGCAGCACCCTGTCCAGAATGTGCGTCCATCACTGTCAATGGAACACCACCTAAGTACGGTTGACTTTATTGATTTTCGGTTCATGACAATATCATGGTGTGTCTTTCAGGAACAATATGCATTTGTGTACGATGCAGTCCTCGAAGCTATTAAGTCAGGGGAGACAACTATTGCAAAGTCGGCGTTCCGGAACACTTATCAGACTATGCTGACGAATGCCTCTGACGATGAGAACAACAAACTGGATGAACAGTTTCAGGTTTGTTTGATACTTACATTACTAGTACCAGCGTACACTATACCTCTAGTACCATACTATATCATTTAACAGGTTCTTACGAGATTATACCATGCTATACGACCATGCTATACAATTCAACAGTCGTCTCCCATGGGTGAGATATTCCTGCCACGACGTAAAATATTAATTCAATCAATCATTCAACATACGATTCAACAACTTCTTATGAGACGATCCTTTGCTTTATCATCGACCTTTGACGATCATTATTATCATCATCATTATTATTATTATTATACTATTTCCGCCAGGTGCTACAAACTCTGTCTCCAACTGTCGACCGCGACGAGTGCTCGGCAGCAGTTTCCGAAGACAACATGAACAAAAACCGGTTTAAGAATATTCTTCCAGGTGAGGGCACATTCCTGATTAATTTTGTATTGAACTAAATTTTGCATGGTAACCATAATTACATTCAGTTTCAGCATGTTGTTTTAAACATTTTCAAATACTGACATTTTCCGTTCTTTCTTCACTGATTGTGTAGGAATTTCACAGCATAACTTGATAGTTTAACACTTTTAACTCTCTCCATGCTGAATGCAACCATAGATGCCATAATGAGCCGTGCCTGTGTCTAATCCAGCAGGGAGAGAGAGTTAATTTGACGTTCTTTGACCATTTTTTTAATGTGTTTGCCAGTTATACGACATTCTCGATCTGTCTTTGTCAACGTAAGTCGTCAGTTATAGCATTGGTTCTAGGTGTCTTTTCATGAAGCTGTCGGTATTTCCTACAAGATGATAACGATCTCTAGCGACCCAGACCACATACCAGAGTATGATGGGGCGGGTGGTAGCGCAATGGTAGAATGATGCACTTCGGAGCCAAAGGTTCCAGGATCAAATCCTGCCCCTGCCCCTGGAGCCCGGCATCAATGTTCACGAGTTACATTTCTGACACAATATTGATAGGATGTGCTGTCTGTACAGTGCCAATACAGATATCATCCTTGCACTGTCAGTACCATCCAGTGCATGCAGGTTTACTGCAACATTCAGTGCTGTAGGTTTACTCCTTCCTTAAACTGACAAGCCGTGATATTAGTGAAAGAATCTTGAAAGCGGCGCTAAATCTCAATTTAAAAAAAATAAATAAAAAAAGCGTATGTCGATCTTGCAGCGAGTACGAGAGCTTCATGACAGCACCCTGATTTAAACTGGGAGAGTTTTGTCTAGGCCGCGTCTTCCTGACGCTAAGTTAGCTTACCATTCCATTCACAGTGCCCTGCCTTGCCCTATGGCCCCGAGATTGTAAAACCTTTTTTTTAGTTTGATTTCTGAGCTTTGTTCATATAAATTTTGAGTTTAATCCTGGTTGGTAATTGCTGTAAAAAATACCTCGAGTTATGTTTGTTTCCAATTAGATACGGTCCCATTTCAAAAGTCACCAATATATTGCAAATATCCCATCTGTAAATTAATTTAATTTTGAGAAAAAAGTGTTATGTGTGAATAAGTGTTTATCATTAACTTGAATTGTGTAATGTCACTTGTCACTTGCAATATATTGGGTTTCATGCATATGAATATAAATTTAGTAAAATCTGTTGAAGCAAACTTATTCTAACCTGAATGTGATGCATTGAAAGTTTACGACATGCTTTGATTTTTTCCTGATTTAATAATCTTTTAAATTTATTATTTTAAAATCCTTCCCCCCCCCCGCTGCCTGTTTGCACTATTTCACTGGCACTGAGCTCCTTATTGACACGAATGGTGTGACTTGCTTGACCCTTGACCCCAGAGTTATGCATCCTTTTCTAGCCAATCGGTGTCGGCCCTTCCTGTACACGCCCGTGGATGGCTGCACGGACTACGTGAACGCGGTGTTCCTCCCTGTGAGTAGACCTCTGCCTGTGTGTGCCGCCTGCCACTCAATATGACCCCTGGATCCCCAGAATGCCCTTGGGTCACTCTATGACCCACAGGTCCAGAATGCCCTCAGATCACTCAATGACCCCAGGTCCAGAATGCCCTGAGGTCACTTAATTAACGGTCTTGTGCACAGTGAATTCAAATGAATGCTGATTTTTTAGAAAGATTTGCTCTAATTGCATGACAGTTACTGCTGGAATTTGAATTTATGGAAAGAAGACTCTTATTCTCTGTTGGCTGTCTTCAAACTTGGAAAAATATACATGTTGTGAGTCAATGATATTCTATCCGCCCAGCAATCAGAATTTTATAATTGATGTTAAAAGACTATCCTTATGACCTGAAGCAGGGGAAACATCAGCGATTTCCACCTTATTATAAAACCTGGGAATTTGTTTAAATGCTTTTATTTCATTTCTTTTCCAATCTGATTATATTACATTATTGCATTTGAATTTATGGAATCTAATTTCAATGATATCAAAGAATTGTTTAATACCATCTATCAGGTACTCATTACATTTCTGATGTACTCCACACATGTGATCTAACTAGTTTTGAAATCAGCACTATATCTCAATTTATTTTAATTAAATAATTAAATAACATAAGAAATGGAATAAAAATAAGAAATTAATTAAAGATACTGTATATAATTATTTTATTATTATTGTTAAATTACTGCCCTGACAGTAAATGCACACTATGCAGTTCCACATACCAGCTGTTGGAAAGATTCTGTAACTCAGATCCTGTTGAAGTCATTACTATGTATGTGTAGCGTGTGTGTATATGTGTGTGTGTGTGTGTTCCCAGGGCTGTACACAGAAAGACCGGTTCCTGGTGACACAGATGCCGCTGCCCAACACAGTGGCCGACTTCTGGAGGATGTTGTACGACTACACCTCCGACACTGTCATCATGCTCAACGAGTTCGATAGGAACGACAAGGTGCGTACGTCAGCTCTCACGCTGCCACGTTACACGATAAGTCACTCGTTCGCGAGCATGAGATATGTAACCCTCTCCCTGCTGGATTAGGCACAGATGCTGCTCTTCAAGGCATCTCTGGTTGCCTCCAGCATGGAGAGGGTTAAGAAATTGTAACCAGGAGCAAAAATATGGCTTCACAAGGGAGACAAGGATATCGCTTCTCGAAGATCTCATTTCTACTGGCTTCACAAGGGAGACAAGGATATTGCTTCTCGAAGATCTCATTTCTACTATGAGATCATTAGCACTCTCATAGCAATCTCTTATACATGGCAATCGGGCACGTATGGTCTCCTACTGGATATGAGAGTTTTCGAAAAATAATACGCACGAGCAAAAATATTTTTTTAAATGGCTCTCACAACCCCAAAAACAGTAGACAAGGTCTGTTAAATCAGTAATATGCTGCTTTATGTTTGTGCCTAATCACCCATGTTACACGGAACTATGTTTGCGCCTAATCACCCATGTTACACGGAACTATGTTTGCGCCTAATCACCCATGTTACACAGAACTATGTTTGCGCCTAATCACCCATGTTACACGGAACTATGTTTGCGCCCCCAGTCGTGCGCCCTCTACTGGCCGGAGGAGTACGGGTACACTGAGGAGTACGGGCCTCTCAACGTGGAGCTGCTGTCGTCCTCGGAGGCCGACCCTGACGTCACCATCCGCATCTTCAAACTCAGTCACCTGGTCAAGGTAATCCACTAAACCCTCCATCTTTATGTATATGTTGGCTCTAGCAAACTCATCTAGCAAGACATTTTGTTTCCACAAACCTGAACTATGTACTGGTTGGATGATTCATTTACATCTTAATAGCACATTTAAGATTAATTAAGATTATTAAATATTATTATTTAAGATGTGTAGATTTTTTAGTTCATATTCTCCCATACTGATGAATACTATTTCTTCAGTGAATGCATTGTGTTATCGTAGGGCGAGGAGCGAGCTGTCAAACAGTTCATGTTCAAGTCATGGCCAGACTACCAGACGGTGCCCAACTCTACCACGGCTCTGCTTAGGCTGAACAAGCTGGTCACCGATTGGCTGAAACAGAATGGGAAAGGACCAGTCACAATACACTGCATGTGAGTACAATTTCCTAATTAGGGAATTGGTTTGACATTGTCTATCTTTCTTATGCCAAAATTGTCATCACGTATTCCCGCTGAGATATAAAGCATCAATTCAATCTATCAATCCTGCTGAGTTAGTTTGACTTGTAGGGCATCTCCATTTTCCTTGTTTGACTTGTAGGGCATCTCCATTTTCCTTGTTTGACTTGTAGGGCATCTCCATGTTACTTGTTTGACTTGTAGGGCATCTGCATTTCCCCTGAAGCTGTGAGAAGATTAAATTAACATATAGCCATACTTTTAACCCTTTTCCTTCAATCGATGTCAACCTTTGACCTTTGACCACTGTCCTGTCCCCCAGGAATGGCGCCAGTAAGAGCGGAGTGTTCGCTGCCATCAGCCTCATTCTGGAGAGGCTGACCCTTGACCAGGAAGTGGACATCTACCAGACGGTCAAACAGATCCGCATCAACCGGCCACAGTTCATAGAGAACTTTGTAAGTGAAACGTGGAACCTTTTCTAATTCATTTGACCAAATTGGCTTATCTATGTCTTTTTGTAGTTTAAATCAGGTATTGTAATGGTGTATGACTTTCATGTTCTAGAGTGTCGTATAGGACTTTTTGTAGTTTAAATCAGGTATTGTAATGGTGTAAGACTTTCATGTTCTAGAGTGTCGTATATGGGTGAAATATACCTGGAGAGACATGAAGCATTAGTTCACTGTTACAAATTGGTGAACTGTTCCTGCACTCATATTCAGTCAGTTTGATCAGGCTATAGTGATAACATTTTCACTGAGGTTTCACGATGATCTGACAGTTCTAATACACTGCTAACTTACAAAACTAAGTAAATTTTCAGGGTTATCAGGGTTTTCCAAATATTCCGTTTTGATATTTGTGAGTGAGAGCAGTCTTCAGTGTTAAAAGATCCACAATCATTTGGGATCGGGACCCAATATTACAAAATGTTTTGAGTACCATTTCATGCTCAAGCTGAAATTGTATATGGGGATTCGTTAACAAAACTGAGTTTGTACTAAAAAAAAGTTTCATAATTTCAGGGCCTGATTGTACAACTTTAATTCATTACTGACGTTTGCATCTGCTAATGTTTGCATCTCTCCACAGGAACAGTACCAGTTCTGCTACCAGCTGGTTCTAGAGTACCTGGACAGTCAGGATTAGAAGGAACATGGCTGCCAGTCAAACATTCCACGGTTACCATAGCAACCATCCCAGCATTCCATAGCTCAAACGGAGGTGTACAACATTGTTGAAGCAAACCGTCAACAATAGGAGTTCTACGATGTGAAAGCTTTAAACGTTTCTTATTTTAGGCATTTTTAAGTTTTGCTCATTTTCTGTATTCATGTGTTTTGTTGGGATCATGCTTTATTACGAAAAATGAATACTTTTGTTTTAAAATTTATATTGTTATGTTATATGATATATTGTATCATAAGTTTATGTACGGTGGTTTTTATGAGATTTACATTTATTCCAAGAAACAATTTGCTCCTTACAACAACCAAACCCAAGGTATCCAAAGTTTGATAAGATTTATGATGATCGTTATAATTTGCTATTTCTGCTGTGACGAAAAGCACCAATGCAATTTAATTATAATTTTCTACTTTACTATCACTTTCAGAGTGAATATAATAAAGTACTATAAATAGGATGGCCATAGAAATGTCATCACACTTCTTTAGAAAACAACAATGGTACTTGGAGATATGTAGAGTTGATGGCCTGAGAAAAAGTTGGTCAGTCTCGCATTTTATATTTTGCATTTCTATGCAATGCTGTCCAGTCCAGTCCAACTTTGATACATATTTATTGTACACAGAGTCCAACAGCTGCCATTGACACATCATGCATCATTAACATGTACACATCATACAACAGAAATCATTGCACACCCAGAACGCCAGCTATTGACACATCATACAGTATGACAGATGTCATCAACACTTCATATTTCACACATGCAGTACAACAGATATCAACACATTGTTTGTTGTACACCCAGTACAGCTGATGTGATTGGCACATCATATATCACAAAGTACAACAGATGTCATAAACACATCGTATATCACACATGCAGTACAACAGATATCAACACATTTGTTGTACACTCAGTACAATATTGACAACATCCTATTTCTCACACACACACACACACACATACACACACACACACACACACACACACACACACACACACACACACACACACACA
>JAVCKZ010050758.1:0-17808 GCA_034780755.1 Lepetodrilus elevatus
CGAAACTTTCTGAGTACAAAAACGTACTCAGACTATGACGTCACATGACGTTTTATGAACACAATTCTGAGTTGAGTACAAAATCGTACTCAGAAAAGTTTCGTAATCTCGGGGCCTGTTCAGGAGGGTGAATTTACCCGAATTCACGCGTGAAATCTCCTTGGAAACGTTCATACTTCATATGTGACGTCACGAGTGAACTCGCGTAAACTCGCCCTCCTGAACAGGCCTCCGGGTAGTGGTTAGACACATGATGATGTATATGGATGTTAGGTAGCTTGCAGGAAGATCGGGTATTGTTTCACGAAGCTTTCATATCCACTATAAGAGACCATAGCATCATTAACTACATTTCACAAAAGGGTCGATTGTACCTTGGTAGGGCTGGGTACTGTCCAGTATGCATGACGCAGTGTATCTGGTGTTTGTGGACATGTAGTCAATAACATATGACATATGTTGTCAAATTCTGTATTCAAGGTCGGAATTCAACATAAGTTTCAATTAAATTAAAATGGAGGATATCATTTAAAAAGTCGACTCATTGAATGCATTTGAAAATACACTAACATTATTTATGCAAGATGTATTTTCTATTTCTGATACTTACGACAATAAACATTGGGTAAACACCATTTTGCCCTAAATAGCAATGTTTATTGTCATAAGTATCTTCATAGAAATAGAAAATAAAGAGGAGAAATTTTCTTCTTTCTATAGCAAGAATTATTTTTGTCGATGTTTTGACATTCTAGGACATTTCTTATATTAATGGGCATGTTTATCTCATAAAAAAATCACTACTAATGCAGGTCCTAATGGATTGAATGTTTGTACTGACATCATAACATGCTTACCAAGCATGGCTGTAATATTGCCTCAAATAACATCCAACACAAACTAACTCATTCTAAGTGATCGTAAAGTATCAGCAAGCTTATAATACTGTCAGAATATTATGCCATGACATTTAACCCTCTCCATGCCCGTCGCAAATGGGTGAAAGATTCCCACAGTGACGTTAAACTCCATAATCACTCACTCACCTTCTCCATGCTGGAGTCAACCAGAGATGCCCCAAGGAGCAGTGCTTGTGTCTAATCCAACAGGGAGAGGGTTAATGTTTGCCGATCTTCTGACATCTTACCATTAATTCCTAATCAGTAATGTTGATATCTGATCATTACAAATCTTTATGAAGGCCATTAATTTCTACTTACTTGTTAATATCAAAGATGTCTTTATAACATGTGCGGTTTATTATTATCTAGAATAGTTCAGAGGTAAAGTGGTAGTGTAAGTCAGAATTCATAGTCAAGTTCCGAGTTGGATCCAGTACAGGGTACCTGGTGTCGATGTTCACAGAAGCTACTTGTGAACGTTGTTCGTAATCAAATAATATTTCTACACTGTCGTAAAAGAGTTATTCCCCTTTGTTTCATCGGTACCAGCCAGTGGTTGCAGGTTTCCTGCATCAGTATGTGTTACAAGTATTGCAGTATATTCCTGTCGTAAACTAACAAGGGTCTTCAAGCCGAATAAAATAACGGGAATAAAACAAATTAGAATGTAGTGTAGTTTGGTTGACGTAGTGCAACATAATGAATGCAGTTGTCGCCAACCACCATTACTATAGATTGATCTAGGAATGTTTGAATTTGTGCATGGTGTGAACTTTTCAACTTTGACATTTGACATAGGTGAATGTGCAAGCACAGGTATGTGATACTAGACTATACTGACACCAGTGTTTATCCATCAGTATTATATATAACCTCAGTAATATGTGTTCCCATTGGCCAGGCAGACTTTCAAACGAAGCAAATAGAGTAGAATTCATCTCGTCCCATTTCAAAAATAGTGTTACTGTTAGTTACATTAAAAACCACGTCTGATTTGAAGCGAAAATTGCTCATGAATTTTATTTAGATCTTTATTTTATGAGTTTTTTTGCATTGCATCTAAGGTAATTTCATCAATTTGGGATATTATTTACTTCTTTTTTTTTAAATGAAAAAGAAAATGACAACATTGGTTTGTTTTGTAGCGAAATTGCTCACAAATTCTATTTAATAATTTTATTTAATGAGTATTTGGATTACCTACGAGATTGTGAGATTGCTCCGCTTCATTGAAAGCTGCCGGCCAATGAACGGAGGCTGCAGTATGCTTGTATACCACCAGTAACCCTGATAACCTTCTGTTTTGTAAAGTACTACGACTCGTGGATGATTCGATCCATGGTAAGCCAGAACGCTTGGCTACTCGTGCACCACCAGAACCTCATCAGTCTCGCTTCTCTCCGTTCTGCCACCACGTTCTGTTACGTTCTGTTTAGTCAGTTCCGTCTGCATGTTTTACAGTGGCTGATCCGATACTGGCGTATTGCACTATTACTAGACGTGAATGTAGTCGAGACATTAAAATCTAGCATGTGCCCATAGCTGTGCATACGTAAACAAGGGGAAGCCACGAGAGAAATGAGAAGGATTGAGACGGTTTTCGGAGTTTCGAGTTTTGTCGGATCAGCCGTCACGTGTAATGGTGGCCGTTTGTTTACCGTAGCATTTACTTGAATTTAGATGTGTTTACATACGACAGTCTTACTTTTCATTTAAGCAGTTGTGGTATATTTTGGCATTTATATGTCATGTCTTGTGTATATGTGTGTATATTTATATATGTGTGTTTTTCCCCCAATTTGTGTTTCATTATAAAATTAACCACGAGTTACCCCCATTGTTGATTTGGTACCAACCTATAGATATTTACATATATCATAGTTTCTTGTATTCAGTATATTCCTGGCATTGTAGTGCACTTAATTAGCGTTCTAAGCTTGTATAATGTATACTTTAATCCTTATATCGTATGCGTTAATCATCTTAGAATTGTTGCCTATGGGTGAAATATTCCCGCTGCGATGTAAAACACTAATTAATTCATTAACACAGTTTAGAATTGAACTAAATACCGTAATGCTAATCATGCAATTCTGTAGAGCAGTATGTTCTCTCGTTGTTGTCCATTCTGAGCAATGCTGTAGGTTAGTTCTGTTTCCACGGCATGTTCTGTATGGCATTTGAAAACGTGATGTAAATGGACTTGGCCCCGCAACGACATAAATCATTAAATCAATATTAAATCTGTCACCCATATTGTCAAACTTATCGTAAACTAAATGTTTGGTGATAGGAAATATGGTTGATTTATATACATGTCTATATAATTGTGAATAACTCATTTGTAATATATCACTAACAATAACAAAACATTTGTATTGGTTACTGTAACAAATTAGTAATTGTGTGTTATCTTGTACATTGGCAACAGAGAGGTGTTTATTGCACAACACTAATACTATAGTCTTTACAGCAAGTAATAGATATAATTACTTATTTATATTAACAAAATGTGTACACAACAGACTAAGCATTCGTTCACAGATTCGTATAAAAAAGAATTCTCACCTCCTTTTCATTTATTTTTTTTTCTGGTCAAAAACTTGTCATTGAAGTTCATTAGACCCTTGAAATTATGATCTTGTTTACATACATACCGTCGCCTATGGGTAAGATATTCCTGCCGCGACGTAAAACATTAATTCAATCCAAAAAAAACCATACATACCACTGAATCACTAATTGGTGGTGTCTTCTGTAAATATTTTATATTTGATATTTAGAGTTCTTCATCCTTCAGAAAATATTTGCTATTTGATACATGTATTATCCATCATGGTCGTCTTAATTCAAACAATGTATGCACATCTATAGCAAAGTGTGGGTCCACTGTCCACATATTATAACATAGAATGCTCCCATTTCTTCAGTCTGTGTCTGTGCTGCCAACACGACAACAGGTAGTATCTCCAATGGTTGTCACTTGCTTTCATTTTGTCCTGGGAGGCTGGGAACCCTGTGTCGTGATTTTACTCTGCTTCAATCACTTTTCAGAATTGTGACTGATATTCTGTTACATTTCTCAATCAAGATACTTTGTGAACAAAAATGTAGATGATTGTCTATTCTGTTATATTTGTCACTCAAAATAATGTGGATATATCAGACTGAGATATTAGTAAGCAGATTTTCTTAACATAAACCAACAGCATAAGTATTTATAAATTCAAGCATGAAATAAAAACATTATTTACAAATGATTATGGCAATGGTGTAAAATATTTATCATTTTTTTAAAAACACACTTTCATTTACCGGTACTTATTCATCCACCACCCCACCCACTCCACATGCATGCCACCCACCCATCCACACTTCCCACCCATTCCCGTACCATTCCCATAATATGGGCAGATTAGTCAGTTTGGTAACCGCTTCAGCCAGATATGGATGTTTGTTCAGTCAACCGCTTCACACATTAGTTTCTCGTCTCAAGTATTTGAGTTTTATCTTTATGATCGTACAGATGTGTGTCTATTTTAGCTTTCAATGTTTCTTCCTTGTCTCGGTTTGATGCTGGTGTATATATTATATCATTTGATTCCTGAAATATCTGAGTGATTCTTTGTTCCTGCAACACACATTCTACTCTCGGAGCACCGAGTGGCAAGGACTAGATATGGTTTTGTGGATGAAATATTTATGCTGCGACGAAAAGCATTAATTCAATCAATCAGATATGGTTTTTGTCTTCCTTATGGCTTAATAGTAGCAACTTTCCTGCCAATTCTTTCAACAGGGTACTGATATGAATAATGTAAAGTATATTGCCCATAATTACCACATAGATATTCTGTATAATGAATTTCAAGGATAGTCTTTTCTCTGCAATAATGCATGGTATATCTCGCCCTATCATTTCATACCATATCAGCGTTTTCTAGAAACAGAGTATTTGGAAGTCTTACATTTGTTATGAATTGAATGGTCAAAATCTTCTATATTTATGGTGAACAAATAGTTTCTTTAAGGGATTATTACTATTAAGTTTATTGCCTTGTGATGTCCGAGAGGATGTCCACACTCAACCAAAGTGACCAGGAGTAGCATGTAATTCCAAAACCAGACCAAAACTATTAAATTTGGCAGGCTCAGTACACAGTCTTTCACTGGCAATATTATTTGCTTTTCTTTTTTTTCCTTCTTTTTATTTTACAACAATGAAAACATGTGTTCTTTTGTGCGCACTTGTATACCCATTTTCTATACATGTATATATGTCTCGGCATCCAAACAAATTCTTTAATGATTTGTGAATTCCGAATTATTTCGTTTTAATTTAACAAGAATTTTTATGTATTTGAGAATCGTCTATAATCAGTTGTAAAAAACTATCAGCCATTGTATACATCTATCTGTCAAAAAACGACGACAATATTCACAACCTTTCCTGGTCATTTTTTAACAGAAATTGATATGGATATGATGTGGGATATGATGTTGTGAACTAAATGACTTGAAGTTTCTGCTTCTTTGATTGGCTGTTGTCTGTTATGTGACATGAGTTATATATGTGTTTGTATGTCCGCAGGTCCTCTCAGCGGCAACCATCGTAGCCAAACATACGTCGGCGCTGTGTAACGCGTGTCGGCTGGCATCGTCCAAGACTTCCAACCCCGTGGCCAAGAGGCACTTTGTGCAGAGCGCCAAGGATGTGGCTAACAGCACGGCCACTCTAGTCAAGGCCATCAAGGTATGTTTCCTCACCGGCTGCTTTATTTGTCAGAAAGCTGCTAGCCGCTTTGAAGGTTTCAAAAGTATGTCACATGATGGCGAACCTGCAAATAAAGCAACACAGCTGACTTCAATCCAGCCGAAATGGGCCAGTCACCAGCCTGGATAGGGTTACTAGACTGTATTGTATTTAGCTGTTATTTCCAATTTCCACATGTTTAACTTCAGTGTACCGGTAGGTTAGATGGTTCTGACTCTGCTATGTTCTGTCTCAGGCTCTGGACAGCGACTTCACGGAACACAATCGGCAGCGGTGTGCGGAGGCCTCCCGACCTCTCATCAATGCTGTCGAGGAGCTGACGACCTTCGCCTCGTCGCCAGAGTTCGCCAGTAAACCCGCCAAGATCAGCCACCAGGTAAAACAAACTCTTGGTCAAGCGAGCGCTTCTCTCTTTTAAATCAACTTACAAATACTCCAAATTTTAAACACTCAAAATTTAGCATAGAAATCTATTAGAATATTTTAAAAAAAATCAAGTTACAAATATTCCAAAAATAGGGTAGGAATTATTTCTAAATTATAGACAATAATTTTCTTTCAAATTCTGACATGTCCTTATAATTTGCTACAATTATTACTATCACCTTAACTTTTATGATCACATTACAAATCTGTGTTTGGTTTCAGGCGCGACAAGCCCAGGAGCCTATCACGTCGGCAGGAAAGGCGATGATCGATGGAGCGTGTCACATGCTACAAGCCGCGAAGCAGCTGGCCATCAACCCGAGAGACCCCCCAACATACCAGCTGTACTCCCACCACTCCAAGAGTGTCTCCGACGCCATCAAGCGCCTCGTCACCTCGATCAAGTCAGTACTCATTGAAATCCTGTGTCCTTGCTGTACTATACAGCTCCTCCTTTACCTCAATCTATGGGTGAAAGATTCCTGCTGCAATGTAAAACAATAACTCACTCAAGTCGCCTCGTTCGAGTCTGTACTAGCCAAGATATAAGTGAACAAATCTTGAAAGCGGCTATAAACCCCAATTCAACAAAATAACAATTTTCCATTTCTCATCCCTGTATCTATGTATCTAGTCTTCTCCATCATGCAGCATAGTCGCAAATGAGTGAAAGATTCCTGCCGCGACTTTAAACTCCATATTTACTCACCATCATGCAGCGATAGAAACAAACTTTAAAACTTACTAGCCCAAATATTGATACAAATAACAAATGTTATGAATTTTTCCTATAACATTGGGAGAAATGGCCTGGGCTAGCGAGCTAGTGTTAATTTCAATCCATACTATATTACAGAGACTCTGCGCCAGGCCAGAACGAGTGCGACTTCGCCATCGACAAGCTGAACCACACGATCAGGAATCTGGACCAGGCCTCGCTGGCGGCCATTAGTCAGAACCTGGCGCAGCAGAACAACAAGACGCTGAAGGGCTTCCAGGAGCAGATGATCAACAGCGGCCGCGAGATCCTCGACACCATCGAGGCCATCCAGCGCGCCGCCAAGTCCAAGCCCGAGAATCTCGGACATATGGTCAGAAAAATACTTACTTGTCGATTAATATTGTTTTAAATTTGCATTAATAGCCTAAATACGGAAAGATCTTTTCTTTTCGTAGCCATCTCATATTACATTATTCTCTTATTTCAAGAGCTGTGACAAGAGGAATCTCCTGATTCCATAGTAAATTTTACTACCATCTGTCCATATCCTCTGACCCCTGATCCCTGTCCTCTGCTTCATGTCACTTCCGCGTTTTTTCTCTTGTCATCCCTCAGGAGTTGGATAATTAAAATCTCCTTTATTCATTTTGAGACCCAATTGGCCAAATTCTGTTTCTGCCAAAATACTCAAAAGCCTGGTAACGATATTGTCTTATTTTCTGATATGTTTGAATTATGAATGCTAACACTAGTGGTAATGAAAAGCACTAACAGACACTATGTATTACACAAAGTGAACACTTACAACACAAAGTGTGTTGACATACGTCTTGTCGCAAATGGGTGAAAGATTCCCGCAGTAACGTTAAACTCCATGTTCATTGACATACGTTCTCTATGTATTCACAGATCAACACGATGGCGTCGTATTTCGAACCTCTCTCTGATGGAGCCATCGGAACAGCGTCCAAGATGCTGAACTCCAAACAGCAGATGAACGTCCTTGACCTTTCTAAAACGGTCTCGGAATCGGCACTACAGTTTCTCTATGCATGCAAGGAAAGCGGTGGAAACCCAAATGTGAGTAGTTTTTTTTATCCTACCATGAAATACATGCATGTTCCTTTTCGTCACAAATGGGTAAAAGATTCCCACAATGACATTGAACTCCATATTCACTCACTTTAGTGCCAAAGGTCCCAAGTTCAATTCCCGCCCCTGAAGCCCGGCAATTCGCAAAATCTTTCTGACATGATATTGATAAGATGCACTGTCATATTGGTCTTGTCAGTACCAGCCGGTGCTTGCAGGCTTACTGCAACATTCAGCGCTACGGGTTTCCTCCTGCCCTGAAACAAGTTGTGATATTAGTGAAAGAATCTAGAAAGCGATTCTAAACTCCAATTTAAAAATATTTTTTAATAATCTCACTTGCCATTCTTTTTGATGTCTAACTTGCCATGCTATGTCCTGCAGGCGGTGCAGTGCCATGGTAACGTTGATGGCGCGGCGGAGGACATGAAGGACGTCCTGCAGGACCTGCTGCAGACCATCGAGGAGGCGGCGTCGCAGTCGGGCGCAGTGTCCAGCATGATCGACTCCATCTCAAAGTCCATGTCCAGGGTGAGCAGAAAACCCTCCACTATCCCTGGTAACATCTGGCACTTGTTAAACTAGTCAGTCGTGTCTGCTCTAGCAGAAAACCCTCCACTATCTCTGGTAACATCTGGCAGTTGTTAGTGATGATGTACAGTAAGAGCCTAAGAAATATATACCACACGATACAATATAATAGGGGGCTGATTCTGTCTACTTTCTGTCCGACGCATTTGTGCAGTTACACTATGTGGTGTTGATCCTTGGTAACTGCACATGCATTGGACAGAAAGTACAGACAGAACAGCTAGAAAGGAGCAGCCCCTAAGTGTAACTGTTATTATACTTACCAGTTGCAGTAGCAATTTGAAAATTGTCATGTTTAGTTTGTGCTTGCATAAATTACAGTAAATACAAACATATATTTTATGAACGCTTCATGTAATAATATTTGAATATTATATGTACGCTTCATATGTGAAACTATATTTAAGAATTCTTTTCCGGGAGATTATGTTTTCTACCAAATTCTTTTCAGATGAACAATCATTTCGCAAGACAATAATTTCCTTTAGTTCTGGATGTTTGATTAATGCAAAAAGTCAATATGAATGTTTTATGGTGGTCTGATATCAGTTTTCATTGGTAGGCATAGTGTAGTTGTTCATGTCATATTATACATTTGTGTATTTGTACAGACTGATGACGTCATAGCTACCGAAGGGACATCATTCGTGGACTACCAGACCAACATGGTTCGTCTGTGTAAGCAGATTGCCCGGACGTCTCAAGACATGGTTAGTGGAGTTGTCTCGGTCGCTACGTCTTTATTCTGTCTATCTCAAAGTTTTCTATTCTGTGCATTGCGTTTATCGTCATGTATGGGTGAAAGTTTCCCACTATGACGTAAAATATTAACTCACTTATTGCCTTTAATCTTCCTGGGTATCGTTTCTGCAAAGCTCTCGTATCTACTACGAGACCGTAAGAACTCTCGTAGTGATCTCTAATACATGGGGTGGGTGCACTCATGAGAGCGCCATCGTCTCATATAGATGTGAAAGCTTCGAGAAACAATAAAATAACCTGGTGGATTTCTATATTATTTTACAGCCTTGAGAACAGTGGTTGTTAAAATATTGCTTGGTACATTGTATTAGTAAGGACACTGAATGTTTTTTTACATCTTTGTTAACGAATCTCTTCGGGTATTTCTTAGTACAGTAATTTGTGTTTCTAGATCGGCAAGTCCTCGACCAATGTCCAGGAACTAGGTCAACTCGCTAACCTGTTGACGCGGGACTACAGTCAGCTGGCGAACAACTCTCGCGGGGCAGCGGCTGCCACGAATAATGCTGAGGTTGGTGTTTAGTCACTGCGCTGTATGGCCAAGGTATCTAATCTGGGTGAACACGCTCTTGATGTAAGAGTCTTAGTCTGCTTGTCCGTGCAGTACAGCACAATGTTAACATTCTGTGGACAGGGCACACTCTCACCACAGTGAGAAATGTGTCCAGAAGCAGTGAATGTGAGTGTACTTTAGTTTGAGCCTGATTGACGTCCTGATGGTAACATTGCCTGTTGTCCTGGCAGATTGGCAACCGTATCCGCGTGGCAGTGCAGGACCTGGGCAGGATCTGCGTGGAGGTGGTGCAGGACGCCGGCAATCTGCAGGCCAACCCCACCGACTCGTACGGCAGGAAGGACCTCTCCGACCACGCACGCAGCATCTCTGAGAAGGTACGTCGTCCGGACGTTTCGTATCATCCTCTAGAATTACCTTACAAATGCCACTGGCTTTGGGAACAGCTCTCAATTTTGTCTGGAATAGTCTGGCAATATTCAGGAGTAATAAAAATGTACTTATGTAGCGCCTAATATCCATCCGAAGGTGTTCAGTTCCGAAGTTGGACAGATGAATTCGTATTTTTTTGTTAGTAGAAAAACACTGTTGCTGGCTAGTGCAAGTGCTCAACACACTTTCTGTACTTCATGTGGAATCAGTGTAACAGACAATGTGGGCACAGTATGGTAGAGCCACTCTGATAGACTACTGTCCACTGTTCCAGGTGTCGTTCGTGCTAGCGTCGCTCCAGGCAGGGTCTCGCGGAACACAGGCATGCATCAACGCCGCCAGTACGGTCAGTGGTATCATCGGCGATCTGGACACCACCATCATGTTCGCCACGGCGGGAACCCTCAACGCCGACGGAGCCGAATCTTTTGCTGACCACAGGTAGGTTCTGATAGGCAGCGATAGACACTCCGTAATCACACACTCTCACTGCAGTGACAGGAAAACAATAAATCAATCATTCAATTATTAATTATCGTCTTCTGCGATTTCTATAGTTGCAAATGGGTGAAAGATTCTTGCAACAACGTTAAACTCCATATTGACTCACTGTGATTTCTAAATATCAAGCAATTTAGTAAAACTTCAGCTTGCTTTACAGAGATACAGTTGTATGATATTTATCCATGTTCCTGGCCCTCTTCCAGGGAGAACATCCTGAAGACAGCCAAGGCCCTGGTTGAGGACACTAAGACTCTGGTGGCGGGAGCAGCGTCCAATCAGGCGCAGCTTGCTGCAGCGGCACAAACGGCGGTCAAGACCATCACACGCCTCGCGGACGTGGTCAAACTCGGCGCCGGCTCACTGGGCTCGGAACAGCCAGAGGCACAGGTAAGATTATGACCCTTCAGCATTGGTTAGGTAATATGTCAGGTTGTTATATGTCCAAATGTCTGTAGAGTGGCAATGCAAATATCATCCTTGGTCTGTTAGTACCAGCTGGTGCATGCAGGTTTACTGCAACATTCAGTGCTACGGATATTGCAGGTTTCCTCTTACCCTAAACTGACAAGTCATGATATTAGTGAAAGATTCTAGAAAGCTATTCTAAACCCCAACTTAAAACAAAACCACAACTGTAGTGTGTATTGATCCTTCTTGCTTTAGTTTATGGGTGTACGCTGTCTGTGATGTTTAGTTAATGGGTGTACGCGGTCTGATGTTTAGGTGCTGCTGATCAACGCTGTGAAGGACGTGGCCTCCGCCCTGTCTGACCTGATCAGCGCCACGAAGAACGCGTCCGGGAAGAGCGTCAACGACCCGGCAATGCTGCACCTCAAGGACTCGGCTAAGGTGGGTTTACCGTTGTCAATCTTGTCCTAACCTCCTGCATGGCAAACCACCAGACTCTGCTTGGGTGTGGAAACACCGGCTGACCGAACAGAACAAACACGATAATACCACACAGACACACACACACACACACACACTGACAGGAGGAATGCATGGTTTCACTGTCCGTCGGACCAATATATTTTTCAGTCGTCCCGTAACAATACTGATACAATTATGGGTGAAATATTCATGCAGCAACGTAAAAACAATATATTAAACAAAAAAAACTTTCTGTGCTGCCACATAGTAATCATTCCACCAGACCAAATAACTCTTCAAAAAAGAACAATCAGATGGTGATAGAATTTACATTCCATTAAATTTTGCTACTTTCAAGATTTCTGCAAAAGAAACACACACAATACACTACACCAGCCCACTATCCCTGAAATAAAATCTGCTAGTTTATCCTTAAATAATTAATCTTTATATTACATCCATTTCAAATGTTCCAATCTTTCCTGCTTTATTATGAGGTAACAAAACACCTAAAACTATCCAGATTATTTATGATGTGTCAATGTAGGTGATTTTCGAGAAGTTTTCATTAACACGCAACTTTGATCCACCCACCCCAAGTGCTGGTGACAGTGAGCGTCTACACTGTAGTAGTCCTACCCCCAGTACAGTCCTGTGCCCCCAAATAACCCAGTCCTGCCCCCAGTACCGTCCTGTGCCCCAAAATAACCCAGTCCTGCCTCCGTTTCACAGTCATTTGTAGCGCTACGAGAGTTGTAACTCCTGTACGTTTGTATGGCATTATGACTCGTAGAGCTACAAGTTTTCCGTGGAACCTGGGACCAGTCCTTCTAAGGCAAGGTGTCGTACAAAATATTAGCAGAGTGACATACAGCTGGCACATTGCCAACTTGCAGACATATCGCTTGTATCGAGCAACTCACTAACTTTGACTTTAGTGCTAGATATGTGTTTTGTTATAGACAGCTGTTTTGGTAGAAGTTCCCTTTCATTTGTCCTTGTCCTTTGTGAATGGAAACTGAAATATGAGAGTAATAGTTTTAATAATTGGATTACTGTTAACAGTAGCTGAGGTATATCTGTTGTACTGAAAGTAGGATTATCTGGGGCGCGTTCAAAGAGGCAAGCGGCTTACCAAATTAGTCTAAGAGTCGCATGAACTGTAGATGGGACAGGGAACCAGTTTAGCTAAGCAGCTTGCATATTTGAACGCATCCCAGATGTTTATATCTGGGGAAATCTAGTGTGTAGGACGGGGCTCAAGCATGGGAAATTATATTTTTATTTGTTCTACTTTTTATTCAATTTATTTGATTAATTCTGAAAAACTGCTTACAAACTTGTTCCATTTCACAAATGTTTGATAGAACTTTCCACCACAAGTCAAAAGTGATTCACAGTGTTGATTGCCACTAGAGACACATTAGTACAGATTTTTTATTTCAAACAATTTTCAATTCTGTTTCTTATGTTATTTCCTTGCGTGGTTTTTTCAGAGGTCAAGACGTATTGACTCTGCCGACGTCAGGTTTTTACGTTCTATGTTCGCATGAAGTGCGTGTGCGTAGTTGGGACAGTCCGTCACCTACGCACTTCAGTCTTGTGTGGATAGAAATCATTGTTGTGAATGCATCTCATGATTGTGTAATTTAGCAATTGGTCACTTTAACCAAATTAAAGAATACTGCCTGTTTCCTGTATACCAAAGATATTCCTTCTAATTGTGGACCCACACCTTTAACGGTTAACCGCACTGTAGTGTAAAGTCATTTATTTTTTACTTAGTGGTATCCCAGAAGTAACGGTTACCTCCCCTAGTAGTTTCATAACCCTGCCAACTCCTGCCTGTGATTGGCTGAAATTAGAAATGTTGCCTTTTCATTGGTCATCGAACCTTGACATTTCTGGCTATGCATGACTGGTTTGAAATAACGATAGAATAGAAACTAAGTTTTTGTTCTGTTTATCAACAGTATGAATATTTTTATCCAAATTCATTTGGGGGAATACCGGTAAAAAGTAGTAATGTGTAGGTTTTTGTAGTTATTTTATTTTTTTGTTCGTGTCTTAATTTCCTAATAGCATGGGATACGTCACATTTTTCAGTGGTAGTATCACTTGTTAGACAACGCATGGTTCACATGAATGTTTGCATGGTATTGTGCAGATTTAACGTACCAAATATACGCAGACAGTAGACTTGCATCCTGCTAACTATGCATTTCTGTGTTTGTGTCGGGACTAGGAAGGGGGGTCGGGATATGAGGGTCATCATGGGTGTAGTCTATGCCAACTCTGCTTCTCTTACCAGTATCTTTGATTGTACATGTTACTCCATTTCTCATCGCCGTTCTGTTGACAACCATGGCAGTCACAGTGAGAAATATTTAAAATATCAGACATATCATTTCATGTAGACGGTCATGCTTTGGTTATTATTTTCTATTTGAATTAAGGACAAGTTTGTTATTGGAAATGTCTGTGTGTGTGTTGTTTTGTCTTTTATTTTCTTAAAATCAATTAAACTTATGTGAATCAAGGCATAACGAAAATATATTGAAATAGTGAAATGTATTATTATCTTTCTAATTGTCATATAAACAATTCTTTGCAAAGTTTGTAAGCAGTTGTGTAATATGTGTTTTTATATTTTATTGTCTATAACTATATATAAATGTCAATTGTCTTGTAGAATAAATTATTTTCATCGTGTATTAGATTTTTTATTTATTTTTTCCGTTCATTAACACTGTTAGGGATTGGCCAGCTGTATGTCACATCTGTTTATGGCACTTTCTATTTATACATGGTATTTAAGTTTATAACAGTTACGTACATCCTGAGACTAGTGTATTTATTGCAGGAAGAGCAAGTGCATTCATAGCAAGCCTAGATTCCGGGACCGTGTTCACTACGTCATCTGCTGAACTGGTTTCCTGTTCTATTTACACTCAGTATGACTTAGTAGACATGTGACCGGTCTGCCTCATAGCAGCTGTCATCTTGAACAAATCTCAGCTCATAGGAATGTTCTCGAACACAAGAATGACCAAGTGTTTGTATTTTGAAAAGTGTTATTTTTCACACAATCTGCCGATAAGTCATCTAAGTTGAATTACCGGTGTTGAAGGTTGTAATATGGACAATATTGAAGAACCCAGATAAACGTGCGAAAGTTTGTTGGGAGCTATTTTCGACATCTCTCTTTTTTTAATATATATTTCATATTATATAGATATAGGGCTAAGAAATTGTGGTTGGTGACATTAAATATCAGCTCATTCATTTACTAATTATGTTGGGGGATATCAATGTTTGTACTTCATTTTTAATTTTGACCATAATGTTATGAAATGGAAACATATTGTAACTTTACACATCTATGATCTTAATTCTTAAGCATCGCAATGCAGTAAGTACAATGTTCATTCAAATCTCTAATTTCCTGGAACCCTTCATGAATACTTATTTTTTGGTTTATTATTTGTTTATTTTATGTTTTTAAACTTTGACCTATGTAGTGTTGGGAATCATATTTAGCGTTCCATTGCCAGTAGGGCTGGTGTGACTAAGTAGACATTCATCCATCCATCGCACTTAAATACTTTACTCCAGCTTTGCTTTGAATTTGAATGTATGTTTGTTAGGGATCAATACCAATAGAAAAAATATGTGAAAGAATCTTGAAAGCGGCTCTAATATACTCGTATATTGCATATTAATCTTGCTGACTTTAATATTAGAAACACGTATAGTGGACCCAATGTATGTCGTGAATTGCCTGACCATGCAGTGGTCTCTTGGACACTCAATCTCTGGACATAGGCAGGGTTAGAACTTAACTTTAAAATAATCACCAGAATAATTATATACCGGTAAATAACAAAACATGAAACTTTTACTAGCCCGTAGGATACCTTTAACATTAGGAGAAATGGATCGGGCTGCTGGGCGAGTGGGAACTTCTAACCCTGCATAGGACTACATATGGTTACAGAGGAAGTGACGTAGGGCTACATACATGTGATTATAGAAGAAATGTAGTTCTGCTTACTGCTTCCACAGTTATTGTTTATCCATAAGACCTGTGCACCAGGGGGTCTATTATCGATACTTTGTTACAAACTGCTTAGCATAAGAATAGTTTGTAGCCATGCAATCGTAAGAACTGTTCTTAGGCTAAAAGCTTTGTAAGAACGTTTGGAGAATAGGCTTCCAGATCCTCCCTCATACTATAGCCACCGGTGGAGGTGCTAGTGTTTGACCCCTGACCTGCCACATGTCCTGCCAGTGTCCTCTCAGTGTCCTCTCAGTGGGGTATAAGCCCAGACTTTGTCCTATGTGACGGCCCATCCGTGGATGTATTCAGACGTTGCCATACAATCACACATCTCATGCACTCCCCTATACATTCCACCTTCACAGTACCACAGTATTTCCTTACAAAGTAACTATAGTGTAAGTATGTCCACTTTTGAAAACAAAATATATGAATAATATGACTTATTATCAAATTATTATTTTTATATATGAATATCGATATTTTAAAAAGTAAAAGTTAAAAAGTAATTCTCACATTGTAGTCTGGTGTGATGGCCTTGCTATGTCTGTTGCCGCTGTTGATGGTGTGTACGTTGTAGGTGATGGTGACCAACGTGACGTCGCTGCTGAAGACAGTGAAGACGGTGGAGGACGAGGCAGTCCGGGGAACGCGAGCACTGGAGTCCACTGTGGAGGCCATCGGCCAGGAGATCAGGGTCAGTGCTGCCGGGGTCCGGATCCCTCGTTGAATCCCTTAGACACGTCATGCGATCCCTCTCAGACACTTCATGCAATCCCTCTCAGACATTTCATTCGATCCCTCTCGGACACTTCATGCAATCCGTCTCAGACACTTCATACGATCCATCTCGGACACTTCAATCGATCCCTCTCAGACACTTCATTCGATCCCTCTCGGACACTCCATGCATGTAGAATCTTCATGAATCTCATTGTCTCCTGTCTTCCAGGCCTTTGATACCACCGACGTGTTCAAGAAGGCAACAGCTGAGGACCTAATCAGGTTCACCAAGCCCATCACCAATGCCACGGCCAAGGCAGTCGCCGCTGGTAACTCGTGTCGACAGGAGGACATCATCGCGGCCTCCAACATGGGCAGGAAAGCCATCTTCGACCTCCTCAGTATTGCCAAGGTAGGTGCAACATTCTGCTGGTTCGAAGTACGTAAATGTCGGCAGGTTTCTGACTCGGCAGTCAAGTCTACTGAGGACTAACCTTCATGTGGATGTCTTCCCAGTGACTTCCTGAAGTGCATACAATTTCACTCTTTCAGTAACACTTCTGGAAGCGAGCACGCATCTTCCAGTAAATGTATAGAAACAGTAGGAAAATATGTCTTCCAAATCTAGAACATGACAAATTACGCATACCTCTAGATAACTTCTACCATCATCAGTTAAAGTTTCCTACAATGATCAGTTGAAGTGTTCTGCCATCATCAGTTAAAATGGTCAGCCATCAACAGATGAAATATTCTGCTATCATCATTTGTAATGTTCCACCGTCAACAGTTGTAATATCCCTCACAGTTGTAATAACAGTTGTAATAACAGTTGTAATATAACAGTTATAATGTCCCTCCATAATCAGTTGCAATGTTCTGTCATCAGTAGTAATGTTCCACCATAAACAGTTGCAATGTTCTGATATCACCAGTTGCAATGTTCTGCCATAAACAGTTGAAATGTTCTGCCGTAAACAGTTGCAATGTTCTGCCATAAACAGTTGAAATGTTCTGCCATCAACGGTTGCAATGTTCTGTGTTGCAGGGAGCGGCAGCCACGGCGGAGACAGCGGAGATTCGACAGAGAGCCGTCAACGCGGGCCGATTCTGTGCCATGTCCTACAAGGAGCTTCTAGAGGCGGTTAACCAGGTGAGATATTTATAACTATGTTTGCAGAAGTCGCCTTTCCGACTCGAATGACTGAATAATATTGAAATCTCCTTTAACCCTCTCCCTGCTGAAGGTGACTTAAGATGCCCGATCACATGCAGAAATAGAACACTGATTTTATTCAGCAGGGAGATGGTTAACTCTCTCCATGCTGGAGGCAACCATAGATGTATGGCTAATACAGCAGGCTACAGGCGATAACGGCGACACGCCAAAACGGCGACAAAATAAATGGCTAAAACGGCGAAAAAAATAGTCGAAAC
>JAVCKZ010050769.1:0-17808 GCA_034780755.1 Lepetodrilus elevatus
TGTGTGTGTGTGTGTGTGTGTGTGTGTGTGTGTGTGTGTGTGTGTGTGTGTGTGTGTGTGAAAGAGAGAGAGAGAGAGAGAGAGAGAAAAAAATAGTGGGAGGAAAGGGAGGAAAGGGAGGACATTTTTTTTAAGTGTGCGCCAGAAAGTAATTAACTTTATTGTACAAATAGTACATTCTTGAATATCCATATCTAAGATTAGTACATGCATACAAAACATATTTTGAAGATATCAGAAGGATACACGTAGCATATATCTCCACCACTCGCTGCATGTGTGCTATTCCAATAACACTGCATGTAGTAAGTTAGTAACTATGTGTTCCTTTTAGAAATAGCCGGAGTTGAACCATGTAAACGAATGGATTTTAGTAATTCATTAGGTTCAGTTCAATGTGGATAATCATATTCAAGAAGTATACCTATAAATTACCCATGTGGAAATCGAGCAGTATTCTAAATGCAAATATCAATATATACAAAGATACTGAAGTATTGATTTAAGTCAGCCACAGTGTCATATTAAATATTATACCGAAAGATCCAATATACATAATGTCCCTCGTTGAACCTATACTGAAGGATAGAAGCTTATGCATCAGCCAACCTTAAACCAATAAAATCTCCAATGTCGCAGTGTTTTCCCTGTAAATGGTCTTAGCTCTGTTTCACTTTCAACGTGTGTCGTTGTAAAGCTTGTATACGTACTCATATCTAATACACTCTTATCTTTCGAATGGAGTTTATTAGGGCAGACTTCAGACAGTGTTGACATACGAGCCCGGACATTGACAGAAGAACAGTTTCTTCTCCACAGAAGACATCACCGCAGACAGGACTGCATTGTGAACAGACGGTCACCAGTTTCGTTGACTGGTTCTGCTGAGAACTCGCTGAATTGAAGTCATCGAAGCGTACGATTATTGTTGTTTTATACAGATGGAAGACATAGACGTGGTTGCAGATTTCTGCCAAGATTGGTACTGGTTTTCGTCATGATGATGAATCGCCGTGTGTTAGTGGAACATCGATTTTTATATTCGCCCACATTGTCCTAGTAAAAATGTACTTCTGATATTTTGAAACATTCGGAAATGTAATGATAACTGACGGAGAAGAAGAGATTGTAGACAAGACAAATATAGTATTAGAAAGCACAAGTGGTTCACATGGCTACACACTACGTCAAACTTTGCATTAGTGAAAACGCATACATTAACTAATAACTGCATGTACCTCTACTCTACTATGACCTATATTATGTAGTTCAATGTATACATTAATTGCTTAGATGTGCAATTAACAAAGTGAATCGTGTATGGCACATGCTACGCTTATTGAATATATTGTTATACACAATAAACATTGCAATAAAAAATAAACTATGAAATATATATTGATATTTTCATTATTAATGTTATAAAGATGTCAACGTAAAGAGGAGTAAATGGAAATGTTGTCTTACATAAGCTGTGTTACTGAGCATGCGCATCTTTATGAGTACCGGCGCATCAATCACGTCGATTGCAATAAGAACGCAAAAGTAATGTACAGCTGCCCTCATTAGTCAAGTAATAGTATGATAAAATATGCGCATCCCAATGTCGGTTTATAATACATACGTATATCGTGTTCCTACAAGGTATTATTTATTGGCAGCTTTAGGATTAAAGGATTTGCGAAAATGTATGTCCGAAATCGTAGATTCTAATCTCTGCTATAAGAATATATTACAATCCAATACCATAGTCTATTCATTCTACGTAAATAAATATCTAGTATTGTATTTGGTCTAGATATTGTAGCCTCGTGAAATTCTGGCAGACTATGTCATATTAATCTAATACAGACAATGTTCAAATGTCAGTCGGTTGAATTAATAATGCCGGTATTAGTTTATGATACGGCCAGCCTACAGTATACTAATATTCATCAAGAAAGTTAATTCTTGAAACTTAATATGAGCATTAATCAGACAATTTAAAGTCCAAAATCTCGTCAACTTCATACATTAATAAGAGTGTAAGTATATGATGAAGTAGTATACAGTAGGGTAACATTACCTGCCAAGTTTAATGTTCGTGGGTGAACCGTAGGACTGACGATGAAATCGTATTCTTCATTGTCAATTCAGTGTTCAAAAACGTATTTACTGGTATTCAAAGGGTACTGAGCTACTAAAATATAGTATAGCCTACCGGAGCTTTTGACCGACAACCTGATCGTATCTAGGATTCGTCTTCCCTACACTGTGTCACAGATTGAAAGACGTGTGGTGTCACCTTAGGCAAGTTGCTTTTAAAATTCGAACATGCCTCTGTTCACCCAGCAGAAAATGGGTAACCGGAAGGATGAGATGGGCATGTGAACGATAACCTTGTAGCGCCTTGAATGGCAGCTTGGGTTGTATACTTCCCATGGAGTTGAGAAGAAATTGAGTACACACATATCCATTGACCGGGGTAATAATGTAGTGACATGAGCATGCTTTCGAGCTTGGATTTGGCGCAATATAAAAATCTGCACAAATCTGCACAGTATGTACAAACACGGATGTATTAAATAGTCATTCTAATAGATATTAATATTGTCCACAGTGTCACCTTAAACTCTAGTATACAATGTAGGTCCTACTACTCGGCAAAATGACTATACATTAAAAGAACATCTTCAGCTCGGCTGAGTACATATAACTAGCATCATATAACTAGCATCATATAACTAGCATAATATAACTAGCATCATATGCAAGTACCCCATGTTTAAGGATATCCACTTATGAGTATACAAGACTTCAATAGTGCATCATATCCATCAAAGTGTAGTTATACACATCTGGGGCTAGAGTTAATCACATAACAATGGCTTGGAGAGAAGTTTAAGAGTTCCCTTGGCCTACATAGCAGGAATATATTAAGTACTAACTAGGTTGTAAAACGTCTCTGCAGCTGTCAAGGTAAGTCAGTACGTTCATGTCTAGAGTTATCTCCCCTGGGATAAAGTTCAGAAAGTCCTCCAAACTTGGATCTTGCATTTTGTTTTATTTGTTTTGTTTTGTTTTTGTGTGGTTTTATTAATTAATAAACTAACAGGTCGTGACATCAGCTAAATTACACCTGAAAGCTTATCTAAACCACAATCCGAACTAAACAGTAAACACGCAAACACAATATAATACCTTGTGAGGAAATCGTTCACAGCTCATACACACTGTGCCATGTTCAAAGTTAAACGCCGTTTCAACTACATGTATAGATTATAGAATGTTCCCCAAACCGATCGTTGTAGCCCTGTTTTCGTAACACCATAGATCCTTATAATCTTTGGTAACACGTAACATCACACGCCTAGTGACGTCTGTTTTCTTACGTGCCGTCTCATCTGCAAGCCAATAGTGGCCTGAACACAACTGTTATTCAGGTCTCTTTATCACCAGTCCCTGTTGACCAATCCCTTCTATTCCTAACCGTAATCTATTCCAATGTTAGGCTTCAATCCACCGACGCTGATTATATCGTGTAATGATAAAGAATACGCTTGTGTCATAGCCAGTTTATTTTGAATACCTTTCATAATATTCTATGCATGTTTATTCAGATTCCATTACGATTTAACCAGTAGTTGATGTAAAATTCAAGTTCATAAATAACATCATTATGATCTCCATGTTTAAAAGTGATTTTCGTGAGATGGATTTATCATTATATAAAATGAGTTGACTCTGATAGTCAGGTATTCAAGGTTCATTACTGAGCAGATAATGCAAATTGATACATAGCTTCCTCTATATGTATTGACTGGGAAATGATTTCAGAACTGCGAGTTATATTAGCAGATATATCATTGACGATGTAACACTCTGCATATGGTACAAATCAGCAATACTACTGTTACCAAATACAAACGTAGAATCAACAATGTTTAATTGGTTCCAGGTATGATGAATAAAAGGAACAAATATGTAATCATTATTTGAGAGTCGTAAAAAAAATTAGAAGTATCCAGAAAGTGTAGCCCACGTTAAAGAAGCCTCGCAAGTAACAGAACAATTTAAATAGTGGTAACGCTACGAAACATTTCTAGATGGTGAATAGATCTAGTTAGTGAAATACAGTAGTAAAACTTCTTGGCGGAATATGGTATATGACTGTTAAATATATTGTACTAAAGATTTAGTCATTAGCGGCTTAGACTTTATTATACAGATCTAGTTTCTATGGGATGAGTTTCAGTGAGACTAATCAGAACTCCTCATTTTTACTGTAATATCCCACGGGATATTTGAAACGCATTATTCGTATGGAGACCACGCTTCAGCATGCAGTTTCATACATGTAATGTGAGTTTGTGTGTGTATCTGTGAGAGTGTGCGCGCGTATGTGTGCATGTGTATGTCTATAATATACCATAGGTGTACAGTTTGTCTGTGTATATTTAACTAACTTCATTTACTCATGAACCACTATTATGTGTTTTGACCATTAAACATAAATAAATACCTCAAGGGTAAACTAAATCATATATTTCAATCTTGCATACCACTCCGGGGAAATCAAATGCTTCGTCTGGTAAATTGACCAGAACACATCAATTAAAAGGAGTCTGCGAATTTCACAGTAGATCAACAATTGCACCAACAAGAGAACAATAAAATATTGGAACAGTCTCTCGGGCAAGTGACTGTTCTGCGGTTTTAGTGTCCTCCTTGGTTAATTGCGTTAGACCTGTCCTGTAAGGGCCGGGATAGGGTGGACCAGAATGAAGCTCGTGGCTGTACATCGTCTCTGTCTGACTCTCCGGTGTCAGAACCATGTCCATATACTAGCCTCCAGATGTGACACCGGAGTCACACGAGCGACCACAGTCTGCACGAATTCCGCCGTGTCTTGTAAGACCAATTATGCAATATTCCCTGAAGTTAAACATTTTGTTCCTCGCAAAATTGCGTATACCGTATAACCGGAAACATTTAATTAATGGAGCTTGTTTACGTGGTATTATAGGTTAGCACACCAGGCATCGAAAGAAACTTGAGTGTGATTTTGCTAAGATGACAGCACTGAGTCAATGAACTTATTTTGTTTCGAGAATTCGGGGCCGATTATTCTCTTTTTCGGCTTCCTGACAGTTAAACTATTTACAAGGAAGACTTTATGGATATCTGTGATATCTTATATATAGTTCATATATCGGTTCCCAATTTCCCATATTATACATGCATCACCTACTATACATTGTATATAACAGAGCGATGATAAATGTTCAAATCATTGGAACTATTGGCACATGTATTCCAATGTGTCGATCCACATTCTCTAGGCTGCCTAAAACAAAGATGCTCAAATCTCTAACCATTACTGGTCTTATGTGTTCATGCTAGTACTAGAAATAGACTGCGGCTTTACTGTTGGGAGATAAGGCCGAGGCTAGTTTTACCTGACGGAAAATCAACATGTATGTGCAAATCACATTTGTTGCTGAAGATTTTGACAGAAATTTTCTGTTCGATTGTACATTTCAATTACTTGCCTGGCCAACATATTGTTAAATCACAGATAACTGTCCAGTTGAAACGTAATAACTCGTTAAGGAAAACAGAAGTTATAAAATGTGATTGAATTATTTCATAGTATTACATCGATGTTAGATTACGTAAATTGTAAACCATGTGTGCCACATGTTATGAACATGTTAGTCTTTGCAATATTCATTATTGCGGTATATTTAGTTCTAAGTCAACGACGGATATGAAGAGCTATTTGTTCCCAGTCTTAAAGGTGCAGTCCTATCCATTCAAACAATATCGTGAGAGTCATAGACTTCAGACTGAAACTACATTGAATATTATTGTCTACGAATTTAGCTAGACGACATAATTAGGTGGACTAATATGGATCGTTGCACGTTTAGCAGACGGTTGTTATAAATGTATTTCCATTTACAAAACTCGATCTCTTAATGGATTGCATTTAATATATTGTTTGAAATTAGTTTCCGTATGAGAACACCATAATATCATATAAAGTAATATTGTTTTACCGTACTTATTTTCGTTTAGATTCTACAGAACATGTCCAAGAAAAGATGCTAACTTTAATTAAAACATTAGAAAACACCGTATCTCATTCCAAATATCATCTAATTCGTTCTATTTGGGGGCTTCGTGAAAACATTAATTTTCAAAAGAAAAGTAGATTTCATTCACGTTGATCAGCTGTTGATGCATTTCATTTGTATAGTCTCGTGTTGACAAAGAAGAGAAGCAAATCGCATCAGTGGAAAATATGCTTCTAGATAGTCCATGCCTTACAGTTGATAGCACAAACATGTCAGTAAACAGATTAGACAATAGGTCCATTTACAGTACAAAAGCAAAACATTTTTAATATTGTGATAGAGAACAAAAATACAAATGCCAGTTTCTTAAAATAGATTAAAATAACGTAGGCGATACCGCTTTAATGTGTACGTATTGATCAAATATGTCCCCGTACAGCTTCCATATCCTACACGTACATAGCAGTGCACACAACTCCACATTATCGCTAAGAGCACGGCGGTAGTCGTGTGTACATTCTGCGCTCTTTACTGGGAATCTATGCGAAATTAGAACGCGATTTCTTCCAGTATATAATTACTTGGGGAAGATTGATCAATTACAAGGAAATACCCCTTGTCATTGCCAATCACTTACCCAGAGAGCATAAAGAGGGGTCGGTAGAGGTTAATGGAAGAATTACATTGTGCTTCTTCTTAAAAGATAGCTGGAATTTACATAAGAGGAAAATTGATACAGTAACATAGAAATATAGAAATAATATGCTAACTGAAACCGTAATGGTTTAATATATATCTACAATTTTTTTCTCCCGTAAAATGTGGAAATAATTCCCTGGAGCCCGTTGCACAGAACAATCGTAGCTACAATTGATTGTAAGTAAAAGTTTTGGAACCTGCTTAATGTATTCATATACTTGAGAAGATGGCTATCTAAAGCTAGTGTAGAGATAAAAGTGGTTCATACAACCAGACTTACATTTGTAGCGGGTTCCGAACATTTGACTTACAATCAAATGTAGCTACAAGTGTTCTGTTCAGCGGGCGTCTCGTCTTCAATGCTATACTCTATATCGATCCATTGGATCCAGTGAGTCCATAACCGTGAGATACCTGTAGAGTGGTACCTATCATTCGAAGGAATTGATTACAAATGTGTGTTACCACGACGTCTTGCAGTCAGCTTACTGATGTAGATTCGCTGAACACATTGTGAAGGTCTTGGCTAAGACCAGGCCTCAACAAATAAGAAACATCTTGGAGGACGATTTTATATTATGCGCAAGCTCAACTTTTATATGAGGATGTATGATAAAAACTGTGAGTTGAACATGAAATCGGACTAAAAAGAAAGTGTCGTAATCTCGGGGATAGAGCTTACTTTATCAAGGCCATCTGCACTTACTTGATCAATATCAGATTCTTATATCATTATATAATCTGTCCAAGTCAATTATTACGGTATGTAAATTGTTTTGTTAGAATAACATTCGTGAAGGTTACGATGAGTATGTCGTGTTTTTGTCAGTGATGACATAACAAAATCCATTAGAAAATCTCTTCGGAAGCAGATTATTTTAAGAACTCATTTCTAATGCGACAGCCAACACTCCCTAGCTATTGGACGTGACATAACATATGCTCAGTCAAATCCTCTAGTAATCTCTTTCAAGAAAACTTATGTCGTTATGACGCCGCAAACCTTGAACTCGGCAATATACCACGCTGCAGTCATATCTTTAGTTATCTGACAGACGCTCTGACCTTTAGGCTGGAGTGTTCCTATACCACTATCAACAGTAATATTTACAATCTGCACTTCATCTTTCTGATGACCAAATATGTCATCTTCCAAGTACATCAGCCTAACAAAATCCTGGGTTTACTGTCACAAGTTGAAGCTGCGTCGGTGAACGTATTACAGAGCATAGGCCGCATCTATCTAGCGTTCATGGTGGACATTTCTTCATGCTTAACCCTCACCATGCTGGAGGCAACTGGAGATACCATAAAGAGCATTGTCTGTGTCTTAATTCAGCAAGGGGGTGGTTAATACATCCACTCTATATCGGATTGGTTTCTGGGGGAAATGGGATTTAGAGCCGATTTTAATCATTTCGTTCCTATCACACATTAATGTTTAAAGTTAGAAAAAAAAGGCGAAGATAAATATATGTGGCGATGTGATCTGTTGTAATGAGGTACTTGGTATAGTTACCTGCTGCATGCAAACCAAATGCCATTATTCTGAAATGGTTACAATGCAATATGCTTCAACATGCCAGATACCAACACACCAAATGTGGATTTTATGTATGCTTTAGCTCATTGAAGTAACATTCAATGTATCACACTAGTGTATTAACTTTGGCACTTTTAACCAAGTCATACATGAATTTGGATTTAAACGTCTTGAACAAACACGAGTCTCAAGGTAGCAGGTAGCATGCGTACGTGTAGATCCAACAACCTTGAGACAAATATGTTAAGATGTAAGTCAAATTGCAATTCGTCATGGTCAACAATCAACATGTATAGAAATAGATCATGCCTCTGCGTAAAGTACATGTATATAAGTTCAGCTTCATACATAAAAAAAAAAATTATTGGAACTGAAATTACTGCGCAAACTATCGAATATTTCAAATCCAAGATCAGCAGATAGATGTTCTCCAATATGTCGTCTGGCGACAAATTAAATGTCGGAATCCTGACTGCAACATCACGATGAATACTATTCTGAAATTGGTCCTGTAATATGTCTGAAGGCAGAGTTCACGTTTATCACCCGTGATTTATCGACTTGGTTCAATTGTTTCCGTTCATCAAGATCGTTATTTTCTGCAACTGTAGTTTTCCTAGTATTTGTGTGAACAAATCTAAACAAACTGAATCTCGCGAATCTCACGAAAATATATCGATCCATATTTAATACCGCATATTTACGTATTTCAATCAAATACTTGCATTATCAATTTGAACCGAAGGCAGAGATATGTTTAACGTCAGGCAACAAACTGACATGCTCCAATCCCTTCCGTGTTTTAGGCAATATCCTGGAGGTCGTTTGGACTTTCAAGATAGGTATGAAATTACGAGTGTTATACCATAATTATGAAGAGTTATAATAGTATGGCTCTACCAACCATGGTTCATATGCTGCACAGTAACGGATATGGTATCATGAGTATGCCTATCAGCACACACACACACACACACACACACACACACACGCACGCACGCACGCACGCACGCACGCACACACACACACACACACACACTGTACCCCCACCACATTGCTGCGCAATAGCCAACAGAAATCTACGTAAAACCCTAACACATATACTGCCAGTGTATTAAGTTTGGTCCTTTCTTGATTGAATCTCTTCCTGTTATTGCCTACACTGAAGAGCACAGTCTCGGGTGTACACTTTTGCTAAGTTGGAGATAACAACAACGTCACTTAATCACTTTACCAGTCTTCAGAGGGCAGCTAGCATCACTGTGCGAGCTTCGTGGGAGGATCTGAAGATCTATTTGCATTTATATCTCCAAGGGGAATGTTTGTAGTGCAATGGCAAATTTTGAAAGACAGGTATACGTACAAATCATATCTATGGATAGATATACCATGCGTTATGTGCAAAATATACCGGCAGTTAGTCCCGTAAGTAGATATGATGTTATGTGGAATATGAAGATAACATTGTGAACGTTTGTGTTAAATGAATTAGCTCTCTGGATAGTATCTCTATTTGTATGGCTGGGAGGCTTTATAATAATTTAATAGAGTTTTAATTTACTTGTATACTGCCACCTATTAATTGTAAATGTAATTATCATCATCCATAACAAAATAATCCAAGGTTAGATGCAAGAACAATGCATATGTAAAGTGAACAAGTTGCTTGTGTGATGTTATGCTTTAAAGAGCACAAAATACTGTACTGCAGTATGGCCCTTGAACAACAATCTGTTTAAAGAAGTCTACGATTCTGGTGATGCTCCGGTATATTTATTACATCATGGAAGTTGAAGATAATTTCTGACTGAGACTGACGATATTAATAGCGTTCAGTATTCTGGAGTCCAGACAAAGCGTAGTCATCTGCAGCATGTACAAATCAACCCAACTTGTATTATTGTGTAGTTTGAAAATGTTCCTTTCCAATTTCAGATTGATGTAGAGCCGTGCTATCTCCATCTCAACATCAGATTCTAGACACCAGCTTTTTGGAAATAAAATACGTCTGGCCAGAGAAAAATGTCCGCTAAACTAGCTCTTAATATTTTGAGATGTAGATGCACATTTGGGAATCGTGATGGACTGAATACTATAAAGTAACTGGTCCTGTACTATATAGTGATGGAGGCACCCTACTTGAAGCGGGTAGGGGAGCTTCAATAACGGGGTTAGAGGAGTCCGTGTAGCACTTTAACATACGTAAACTGCTACATGCCACGCCATATACACGAAATGCTATGCATTTTATTTTATGACAATATTTGAAGAACCGCATTAGCACTGCCACAGACGTGGAATCATGTCGCAAAATACAAGTGTCTTGTAATCTTGACGGACGCCACACGAATGGAAAGAAATACATGGATAAATAACTAAAACACTACCGAAATTCTACCTTCCTAAACTTTGTTTTGAAATTAATACATACAGAAACGAAGACCAACTGTGTAGGTTTTCATCTTGCAAAGTTATGTACTATACTATAGTATTTAGTATTCAAAAGCGAGAAGTAAGAAGCCGTGTAGAGATTGTGAGATTTTGGCGTTCACTATTGCTTTACTGAAGTAAGAAGTGAAAAGCGGTGATGAGCTTACGAGCTTTGCATCTTTCACATTAAGGTGGAGATATGTATTGTCAAGTGCTACACGGGCCTAGAAGTACATTCCCCCGGGAAGACTTTCACAGGCGCTGGTGTTAAGCGTGCGCAAAGCGGTAGAGTTGGAGAAATGCGATTCCCGGCTTGTCTGCTAATTAAGTGTCCTGGTACTCTGGTATTTGCGTGAATGTAACAGCCAAGACATATCACAATCATAACTGATGATTAGCATCCGATAGATATGAAACATTGATACAATAATGGTATTAAATCCAATTTGCAGATCCGATACACTACCCAGCGTGTTTTGTTTCCTACACCATGACCAGACTTCTAATTTGTCGTATTGCTATCCGACATTTAGGCCAGACGTGCGTCATCATTTTCACATGAATCCGACTCATGTTAGTGTCTGGCCTTTAGGCCACGAACATGAATCTGTATGTAAAAACATAACTTTTACAAACTAGATGCGCAATAATTATGCCAATGAAAGCACTACTATCAAAGCAGACTTTCTTAAAATAAAATAAAACGTCTTCTTCTTACAGTATAGGTCTAGTTGAGGTAGATACCATATTCATGGGCGTAGCTATTTGTCAGTACTGCAAGTCTGCTGTTGTTTTGGTTAAACAAATAAAATTGGCCAAGAAAATGCTGTAGATTCATCTGCATGCTATAGTGTATACTGTTTTCATAATGTTCATACTCAATAATTCCCAGATAGTCTGAACAACACATTAACTATTTAATAATATTTAATACAAATGAAATAATGTACAATGGACGGATACAGTATGAACATTTACAAGAATATAATGAAATATGAACATGGCTATGTATGATTTGAGTAGTCTATATATGTTTTCTAGCTCGTTACTTCAAGTCTCATGGAAAGGTATGCCAATTGTTTGAAGTACATGTATACTACGAAATAGTATTTGAGAATAGTAAATGTCGAACACACATGTGTGCATATTTATGGAGTAAAACATGTTTAATAAATCTCTTTGTAAACAGTACACTACCGTGGCATTCGTAAATCGGATTGTATTCACTAAATATTTCAATAAATAATATGTGTAATATTATGCAACATAACTGTTTTCTAACATTATCAAGATTTACCAAACATTACTGAAAATAATAAACATTCACATCCAAAATGAAAAGTAGTAATTAGTCACTCCTGTGCATAGTTGTTTTTCTTTATTTTGGAGATTGCAGCTTTCTTTTAAACATATTTCGCTCGCATTTGACATTTTCAGTTTAGGATAGACACAGTGGCGCAGTCAACCTAAGTGCACTAGCTGGGACTGCTCACGAACTGAGCAGAGACTTGGCATCTTGTCATCCACATCATAAAGTTAACTTCTCCTGGACATTGATGGTCGGACCCCTAGGCAGTGACTGTATTTTATGATATTTACACCATTATCACCAGCATGCAGTGACAACCCGTAGCTGTTCCCTTGCACAGAATTAACCATTACGACCTCCTGGCTTCTAATCAATCTGCGACAATTCTTCCCAACGTAATTAAAACCCATAACAATTTCTATCATGCTTCTGTTGCCATGCCCACGCTCTCCGGAAGGGTGGGGTTGCTGACGTCGGACGGTACAACATCATAGCCGAGTTTCTTCATATCTTTCATAATGACATTCATGGACACGATCACATACCCCTGGGACTTGACACGGGTTACTGAAAAAGACCGATTATCAAATATATAGAAATAATAGCAGACTTACTAGAATAGTTAACTGAAAACAGATGTAGATGGATTGTAAAGATGAAAGCATGGCGCCCATCCTTCAAGCAAGCGCTACTCCCCAGTATGGACAGCATGATGGACAAAGTGTGTAGTACACGTCCTTGTTGGGGAAATATCACAAATTAGTTTGTTGTCTGTGCATGCCACTTAGTCAAGGCATATAGCATGTCGGCATAGAGTGGCCAGTATTGTATTTTTATACCTTCAGTTCAGTAGGAGCAACATTTTTAGAACTACCAACACAATCAAAAGATATTGGATGGGACCAGGCATCTATTTCGCGAACGATACGTCACGCAGTCTGGTAAATGGACATAGGTACTCCATATACTCCATGGTACTACCACCAACACTAAAACTTCAAAGTTCAGTATTTAAACCAACCAATTAAATATTTAAGGCACCACTCTGAAATCGGAGACCTACGTCATCATCCGAAACCATAAACCAGGGAATCCAATAACTAATGCCTAAAGGTACCTTACACCCTTACTACACCCCCAGGTACATGACATGTACCATACCAGCAATCACTTGCCTTCAAGGAGTTCCATAACAGAAACATATCTCCAGCTAAGCCTGGAATTAAAGCCTGCAGTGACATTTGACTATAACAATGAACGTCCCAACAAGACACAGTCTGCACCAAACCTGTCTGTCACTTGTCCAAAAGATGGGACTTACAGAAATAGCCACGTCAATCAGACCTGAGCATTAATACCATTGTAGAGACGGATCCAAAGTCTATGCAATCGTATGGTAGCAATGGTCCCAGACACATCACAATCTATAGCCATCATGTTCCATCAGTTATTCTGATAAACTATAATTATTCATACATAAAGGACCTAATAAAGTCGCTTGTCCAGAGCAGAACTTTCTTAACACGGCGATGGGGAATAAACGACGTAAATGTGTTTACGAAGATGAGAATGTGTCTCTGGTAGAGTACATATTTGAATAGTTGATGGGGACTATTCAATACCAAACTAGGCAAATAGTGGATAAACGAAAATTTAAGCCTGGCCATCTAAATATCGTACCAGGGATGACATCCTATACTGAATACAATTTTGAAAATCTGCAAACCAATAATATCACCAGCATTTACATAGACAGAAGAAGAAGCTGTTCGTGTTCATGTAATGAGACTAGGAAAAAGCTGTTCATATGATGAGACTATGGAAGAAGCTGCTCATGTAATGAGACTACATGTTGACCACAGTTCCTACAGCTAATGACAGCGTATTATTTAATTGATTAAAATATTAATATAATTGATTAAAGTCGTTTTCCTGAATAAAATAAGATTTTTACTGAATGGAATGAATGTATTGTTAATTCAAGAAATACATCAATGTAAATATTACGTAGGTATAAAACCCCTGTTACTATTAGTGCACACACCTTCACGGCCCTCTCCTTGTGCCACCACTTTGGGGTTGATGTATTCTGGACGACGTCCAATGAACCAACTGGTCAGTTTCTGAATAGGGGAAGACGACTCTGGCACAAACATCGGCACTTTGATTTTATGCCTAATGTCAGAACATAAAAAAACATATCTTCACATGTTATCCCTAATGTTGGAGCTAGACAAAACATGTTCTAATACATCGTTCCGAATGCAAGGCATCCTCAAAACACAGGTCATTACGACTACATTTAACCTCCAAGTGTAGTCATAATGGCCTGTGTTTCGAGGATGAATCAAAAGGATACCATGCCCCGAGATAAGGAAACTTTCTGAGTACGATTTCATGCTCAGACTCAACATTTACATGACGTTTTATGAACAAAATTCTGAGTTGAGTACAAAATATTACTGCTTTATCTCAGGGCCTTGAGTGATATCATAAATTGTTAGGGGGAAGAGAAATGTTAAATACATATTTGACCCAGCATTCTGTTTCAGGTCATGTGATAACATTACTATTAATATTTTGATATGTGAACAATTTAGTTAATGTTGTACTAGTCTAGAATACATGTACTTTCAAAGACCCAAACACAGTCCCAACAGAATTATATCTGGCCCAATAAGTAGGATATAATAGAGTTCATTTTCGTTTTAACCATGTTAATATCATCTTCATTATATATGTTATGTGTGTGTGTCTCGTGATATATAACAATTACATGCCATTTTCCAATGCAAATTATTAATAATACTTCTAAACATAGGATATAGTTTAGGTTTCCAAATCATTCTCTTGGTGTTAATTATTGTAATCATTGTTACATGTAGGATGAACTAGAATAACTGAGAACATCTCTTCTTAGTTACAGTAATGATGCATAATGCAAGCATTGAGTCCTGTTTCACATGGTTTAACATTAATCCTCAAGTGCATGGTAACCATGGCAACCAAAAACCTAATGCCATTTATGATAAAGAAATGAAACCTGCAAGTGATTATCAAATTTGCATGACGGTGTTAGTGCTTAAAGGTTACGATTGATCTTGAATACGCGGAGGAACACTGTTGCTTTCAAATGGGCAAATGACACAATGAAGATGCTGCATGAAGTATGAGTAGCCTTTCTTACATGTCCATGTAACAAGTCGGAATGAAGTCATTTGATGAAGTAGTTTCAATTGTTACATGATCAATACAACAGTTATATGGACAATAGTTGTAATTCTTCCAGGTTTGTAGTACAGAAAGGTTACAGACAATAGTTCTGCCAGGGCCATAGCACAGAAAGGTTACACTATCATCTTCAATACAAGGGATCAAATAGACAACTTCCTTGTGGAAAATTGGGCAATGAGACTAATACAATTCTAATTTTCCTATATCAATCTGTGGTAGATGTAAATTCTACATGTAATCACTGATGATGACTGATGATGATGACTGACCTGCCGGGTGTGATGGGTACATGACATGTACCATATCCTCGTACCACATCTGTACCAAACACATCCATGCCATATCCATGTATTACAAGCTGTGGCCCTGAAATAATAATACTGATCGTAATATAACCATAATAAAAGAAAATCACTTATTCTGCTAAATTGAATATCTGAAGGTAAATTGTATTGAAATAAAATATTGCATTAAATAAATATACATATTATAATTATAATAACATGTAGTTTGAAAGAAAAGGAAACTAATACATCCAAGGTCAATGATTTAGTATCTCAATATCAGTCAATATTCCTAGTTTTCATCCAATGCACTGCTATCCTAAAGCCCTACATACTTTAAGCAAAATTAGTCAATTACTCATGGAGCATGTGTTGGTCCTTTCAATAATCTATGTAACATAATATCCATTAGGCGAGGATTTGCTAAATATATTGTTAATCCCCTTTACTTCAGCATCTGCGGAAATTCACGAAAACACTTCCAGATTTTGAAAAAGCTCTGAGTGTGTAAACAAATAAAGTGGCTGGGTATATATAATACTGTACATTTTACCTTTTCTGAGCAGTAACTCACCAGAACATAATTAAAAAGTACTTTTGAATTCAATAACTTTATTTCAATCCAATACCTGGCCAGGAATTTTATGTTTCAGAAAATGTGTTTGATCAATGATTAACCTCGACATGACATCAGCTGATGAACGGCCTGTGTGACAAGACCACTAAGTGAATGAAAACCAATATTGATTCTAAATTTAAATTAACAGTTTAAAGTTTTTTAAACGAATCAGAGTCGCAGCTGTTTGTAAAATAGTGGTTAATAATTGCATCCTGGCGATGTCTGTCCTGATTTGTAGTCCTGATGATACGAGAGAACGACGTCTTGTGAAGATACAGACATTTTAAGTACACACTTAATTAATACCAAGCTATTAAAGTGTACTTAAGAGCTGTCACAAATCAATCTGAATCTTAGTGATTGCTATTTTAATGTCCAGCTTTAGATTACTAGTAGTAGTGAATTTGATATTAGAACATACAGTAATGTATACTAGTGAACATATATTCAGCAATAACTACAATTTTATTGAATCAAGTGAATGTATGTCCATGATTTGAGAAATATTTGGGGAGGGAAATATGTTTTATATGCATACATTTACAGCTAGTGTGTAGTATTAATACATACAAGTGTAGTAACTCCTGATGATGTTAGTATTTTACTGCTGAAACATCGAGTGATTTGATAATTGTTTATGATTGTATAATGTATATATATGCTATATTTGTATATATTTCTGAAGTATCAACTACTACTGTATAATTGATATATTCCATGGTAAAATTAAATGTTACATACAAAATAAAAAATGGACTTGAACTTTTTACTGAACTAGATACGTAGTTGTCATGTCTGTATATTTTCATATTAAATAAAATAGTAATCTTTTACAGGATTAGTAAATCAGAATCTTTTAGGTGAAGAAATACACTACACCTTGCTGGTTTGAACAGTGACTGGAAATAAGAACACTGGACAGTGGTACTGACAAACCATTGACAATACGGTAAGTTAATGGTAAATTACATCATTCAGATATTTGATCCTAACATGACCATTTCAGCAAGACAACTCTGCCAGTTTTAACTCAGGTTCCTTTATTCTGACACCATAACCTACCGCCTTCAATCAATTGCAACATGATGTAATGGTCTGCAGATATATATGTGGTGTTATTTATTGAAACATGTTTATCATTTTAGCTTATAGTTCCACTTTCAAACCATACTGTATTGATATTAATTAAACATAACTGTGATTGGCAATTATCTAATCATCATGCTATATCTCAAAGGGATTAGATGTCACTGGAAATTACCTACTAGGCCCTGAGGTTACGAATCCTTTTGAGTACGAGTTCATGCTCAAGCTCAGAATATTTACATGACGTATGAAAATACTTTGAGTTGAGCATGGAAATCGTTCTCAGAAAGGTTTCGTAAGACATAAAATATGTATAGAATAGAGTGTATCAATGGATAGTGCAAGGGAAATAACTATTGAAAAGTGAAACTGAAAGAAGCAAAATGTTGAATAAAATCATCTCATTCAGATAAGAGGTTGGATGGGTTTACCAGTGGAGCTTCAATCAGATTGTACGACAGCAACAGTGATAGAAACTTACCTTTAAAACGTATTAGCCCGAATAGTGATACAAATAACAAATGTTCACAAAAAGCATGAATTTT
>JAVCKZ010050780.1:0-17795 GCA_034780755.1 Lepetodrilus elevatus
ACAACTGGTAACAATGTCATATAGCAACAACCAATATGTCACACAACTGGTAACAATGTCATATAGCAACAACCAATATGTCACACAACTGGTAACAATGTCATATAGCAACAACCAATTGGCACCAATCGGTAACTGAATTTTACCAGGAAATATTGAAATATATATTTTGTCACAAAAACCAATACACATTTGATCATTCGTTGATGAACATTTGTTGATGTGAACACTTGTAATATTCGTTGATGAACACTTGATGAACACTTGTAACATTTGTTGATGAACACCTGTACAAAACTCCGCAATGTGCAGACCTTCTGGTCAAAAACACATTCTTGTTTCCTGACACACAGCAAGAATGCAAACAGATATCAGTTACATGTAGTTGAATGAAATTCATCCTCAGATCTACAAAAACATGTATCCACAAGATAATTCAAATATTGATATTATACAGCTAGAAGCTATAAAACAGAGCTGATCAGAAATTATTTTTAAAAATGATTCATGCTGCTGCAACAAATATTCTGTAAGATGATACTGAGCATCATATTTTATAAAATAGACAACTAGACTACTAGGTCATTAATTTGAATTATGCATTAAAGATATAATACTAGATTTGAAAACATAGTGATCAAAAAGTGTCATGACAAAGCATGATGACAAACTTGTTTGTTTTATGCAGTAAAAATGAAATAGTAGAAATATTGACTAAACTTTATTTTGTATCACTTTTCACAGCAGTTAATTGAATTGTGTGAATCTGCTTCTTGTTGAGCTGAATAATAAGCTATAAGGGGAATCCCCAGATTCTATTCTAAAATTAACTTCTGACTGTACTTGCCCTCTGACCTTCTGCTACCAGTTAACATTACACACTATTTGGAATGGTGCAATCAGGCAAGATTCAATCTATAGAATTTAGTACAGAAAACACAATCCTTAGAACAAATACAGAAAACATACCACATTCTCTAGAACCTCATACAGAGAACTCAGCATAAACCCAAAACACAATCTCTAGAACATAGTACAGAAAACACAATCTCTAGAGACCAGTACAGAAAACACAATCTGTAGAACATAGTACAGAAAACACAATATCTAGAACCAGTACAAAACACACACTATAGAACCAGTACAGAAAACACAATCTAGAACAGTACAGAAAACACAATCTCTTGAATGTAGTACAGAAAACATAATCTAGAATACAGTACAGAAAAAACAATCTCTAGAACCAGTACGAAACACACTATAGAACCAGTACAAAAAATCAAATCCAGAACAGTACAGTAACACCCAATCTCTAGAACATAGTACAGAAAACACAATCTCTAGAACATAATACAGAAAACCCAATCTCTAGAGACCAGCACAGAAAACCCAATCTCTAGAGACCAGCACAGAAAACACAGTCTAGAACATAGTACAGAAAACCCAATCTCTTGATCATGTTCAGATACTAAACCAACCAAAAGTAAAAGCAGGACTAAAATGTGAAATGTCTACCCTCTCATCTGACCTTCCTATCATTCAACAAAAGCTAAGCCTGCATTGATTTATAAATCAGTGGCCTCCGACTCCACTAATCACTACACACTCCTGAACAAATATAATTACGTTTTATAAACAGCCCGGGACATGCAAGCGAACATAAGGATTGAGTCTCAGAAGGCTGCCGCAGTCAAATTGGAGCCAGTACAAACATTATCACTGAACAAATTGATGAAAACTGCCTGCTTCAAATACAGAAATTATAACTTCCAAGTTGAGATTATCGTCAAATTGATCTGCAGTCAGTAAAACCATATAGGCTTTAGACAATGCTTTATAAAGGCAGCTTCAACCACATTTATTTCCATACATTTGAAGGCTCAGATATGTCAATTTTGTCATGTTTGTCGACTAGCATCATTGTGATTAAAAACAAACGTGCGGTGGCATTGTCAATTGCTGCATGAAATTCCTTAAGATTCTTCCAAAGTGATTCAGGACAATTTTCGACCCATTGAAGTACCCTTGAGAATTCTTCACTGGACAAATATGATGCTTTAGTTTTAAGCCATTTTTCTTCAGTTGGAATCGCAGCCAAATACCAGGAGTAAAAAGTGATTATTTATCTAATGAGTTATAAGAGCAACATCTCTCGAGCCATTCAACAAGTTTGCTTCCCTGAAGACGTTCTGCTTGATTAACTTTAAAAGTCTAAAGAATGTCACCTTGGTTATTCTCTTGGTTATACTTCAGGACTGATGATGTATGTATTGTATGTAAAATAAATAAGTTTTTAATTTCCAAATTGCGTTTTATATATACATAATATATGTATGGCATTATCTTCACATTTAGCTTTGTACATAACAAATGTGAATTTTCGGGTCCTGTTTCACAAAAACATCATAGTGTTACAAGTGTTGTAACTCTTATATGCCAGGGTTCGCAATTAACACTCGCCCGCTCACCCGAGCCATTTCTCCCAATGCTAAAGGTATCCTAAGGGCAAGTAGAAATTTGTTATTTGTTATTTGTATCACAATTTGGGCGAGCACGATTTAAAGTTAGTTTCTATCGCGGATATGCTAATATAGTTATGACTCTTGTAGTGCTATGACCATTCTGAACTGGGGTCCTGATTTCTGGGTCATTAGTTAATGCTGCTGTATTCTCCTCCGCAATAGTAATCAAATACCATGAATGAATTAGTGATTTACGTTGCAGTGGGAATACAAATATGAGGATACCTGAAGCACAGAATACAGCTGGCTAATGATACCAATGTGACGTAGAATCTTCTGCAATGTCACAGGGAGAAGACACGAGTGTACATGGACCAATCAGTAGCTACACTCAACACTCAACACAATTAATTAATAAAGGGCAGTAGTCTTTTTAGATACAGGGCTCCAGATAACATTTGCTACCTGGGAGTATGGTACTCCCTGATTTTGATTTAGGGAGTATTTTCAAATACTGCGAAACTGGTACTCCCAGAAATTAATTTAGGGAGTATAATAGCAGTTGTAGCTTGCTTTTAACATATAGTTCAGTCAGATAAACGTCATGGTGATAGACCCATTTACTATCAGACGTGTGATTCTTGTTGGATATGGCCAAAATGGAATGTCCAATAGTAAATGGGACAGTCGAAAATAAAAGAAAAAGGAGTGAAGAAACATTATCACGATATTCATAAATTAACATACCTAAGCCCATATTCTAAAATTGTCATCTCACAATTTCAAATAAATGCATGTCTTTGTTGGTTGTACAGTGTACATATATATAATAAAATTATCTCAACATGTTTGTTCAATGTTAGATTTAAGCTTTTTCATTAAGGCTGTGTAGTTAAAACTGGGTCAATTCTGAAATTAAAGTCACACTACAGTAACAAGAAGTAGAAATTTACATTTTACCAGATTCTCCTCACATCATGTCAAAGAAGACAATGTTAATGTTCAGAATACTTCATCGTTAAGTTCCCCAGCTCTGGTTCCATGCTTGAGAAAGAAAAACAATTGAGTGAATCATTTCTCAGTGGAAATCAACACACTAGTACTTTTCACATGGTCGTGAATAATTCATCTTGTAAATTTAATTACCAACATCGGTGTGGAAAAATTCGAATAATTTTGCTGCATCTTCTTCTTTAGAGTTCGCACATTTCAACGGAAATTAGATCCGAAATGTTCAAGGCTGCATTAGTTTCAAAGCCATTTAGATAAATGACATATCATTCCAGAAATTCAAGAAAATTATGTTGCCAAATACATTGTATTAACGCATAAATGACAAATTTGATTGATAAGTATACAGATCATATCATAATATAATAAACACTTGAAAACATTCATAAAACTAAATCATTGATAGTCTAATAAATTTGAAATATTAATACATTTAATTAATTTATAGCTACTTTAAATATCATTTCCACCTTAATATTTAATATTATTATTATTATTATTATTATTGTTATAAGTATAAGTATAAGTATTAGTAGTAGTAGTATTATATGTAAATAATAACCTTCTAGTGCCCTGAATGGCAGCTTGTGTTGTATCCTTCCTAGGGAGTTGAGAAGGGACAAATAATTAGAGCACCATGACCCGATTAATATTGTTACTCTTTGAGCACGCTATAGAGAATGGATTTTTCGCAATATAAATGTACACATTATTATTATTATTATCATTATTATCATCATGCAAGGCTCTCTGTGCAATGAACAACTGACCTTTGACTTCTTGAAATCAGTCTCAATGGTTCCTGTACACACAAAAAGACATCAGAAGATATTTTTTACGTATCTTCATGTACATAGTCTTGTGTGTGATCAACTGGTAGCTAGATATTGATACTCCAGATAACCAAAGCTTAATTTTGAGGTGGAACTGCTCTTTAATTCAACTAATGCCAAAGCCAAACCAAAGTAACTCTACAGCCCACTTTACATAAGTAAAACAGAAATCAACCATTATTAGGTGAAGTGTGCAACATTAAACCAATACAATCTGTAAAATACGGCTGACAATCTAATTCCTTCAGGAAATGCTTCATATCTGCGGAAACTGTGTAACGACATGAGCGATTAATCCAATAATTGCATAAATCACTCTGCAGCTCGCCGAGCAACTAACTCCAGAGTTATTACCAGCCGTCTAATATTCAACAGTGAAAAGTGATCTAATATCATAAAAGGTCAGACAAAATTTCACCAAATCTACTCCTGATCGATCAATAGCCGGCCAAGATAAACTTTTGCATGTTTTTGCAGCAAGTTGGTTTGTGGTTCCACAGAATCAATTGGCGCCGTCCCGGACACTCACCGCGCTGACTTACACTCACGAGTCCTCTCACTCGGTCCTCTCAATCGGTCCTCCAGATCAGTGCTCTAGTCCTAACTCTCCCTGCCTCATGCTCTTCGTCTCTGCGATGCCAGAAAACGGCCTGAGTGACCACCACCTTGCAAGCACATCTTAAGTGATTACATTTATTGGATTTGTTGAAACTGTCTTGGACTGATAGTAGACTGATAGTGGACTGATAGTGGACTGCACGTCCCAAGTGGGTGCTCAATAGACGGCAGTGTTAACTGTCTGATGAGAGGACTGTCATTTTGTCATCAGTGTCGGCGCCTTCAGTGTCTAGTAGTACTTTGAAGTACGGAGAAGAGAAGCTAGAACACCAGTAACAGGTGGGTTAGATGGATTAACTCCTTCTTAAGCTTATGTATGGCTTCTTCCTCTCCCTCTCTTCTCTCTCTCTATCTGTCACCATGCTAGTCTTTAGTCTCTCTCTCTCTCTCTACAGCCTCTTTTACAGTTCTACCTATCCAGTCACTAATTACAGTTCTACCTATTCACTCACTATCCAATTCTACCTATCCTGTCACTTACAATTTTAACTACCCAGTCATTATACAGTTCTACCTACCCAGTCACTATACAGTTCTACCTATCCAGTCACTATACAGTTCTACCTATCCAGTCACTATTACAGTTCTACCAATCCTGTCACAATTTTACCTATCCAGTCACTATACAGTTCTACCTATCCTGTCACCATTACAGTTCTAACATATCCTGTCACCATTACAGTTCTAACATATCCTGTCACTATTACAGTTCTAACATATCCTGTCACTATTACAGTTCTACCCATCCAGTCACTATACAGTTCTACCTATCCTGTCACTATACAATTCTACCTATTCAGTCACTATACAGTTTTACCTATCCAGTCACTAATTACAGTTCTACCTATCCTGTCACCATTACAGTTCTAACATATCCTGTCACTATTACAGTTCTACCTTTCCTGTCACTATACAGTTCTACCTATCCAGTCACTATACAGTTCTACCTATCCACTCACTATATACTTCTACCTATCCAGTCACTACACAGTTCTACCTATCCTGTCACCACTACAGTTCTACCTATCCTGTCACCACTACAGTTCTACCTATCCTGTCACTATTACAGTTCTACCTATCCAGTCACTATTACAGTTCTACCCATCCTGTCTATAGTAACTTGACTGCAGTGCCAATCACGAAGGCACGAGACCACTGGCACTTACATAGCTGTCTATGGACATTTGAGGGCCTCATCAACTTCCAATCATTAACTAGGTGGATATAAGAGGGTCAAATTGCTGGGCAAGGAAATAGATCTTTAATTGATGCTGAAATTTACTTAACAAGATATCTACCAGTCTGGCTGGAGTGGTGTTTGATAATGAAACTGATGTGCTATATGCTGGGTGACATTTGAACATGAAAGCGATGGTCTGTAGTCGGGTTTGAGTGGTCTGAGAATGGAACCAATGCGCAAAAGATGACAGGAGTTTCCCCACTGAGTGCCAGGTGGACTAGTTCTAGAGTGAATATGGAGTTTAACGTCGCTGCGGGAATGACTAGTTCTAGATGGTAAGGAACTATGGAAAATGTGACAAGGTAATGGGCGGGACACATGAGTACGAACACAAATTCTTGACTGTTTGATATTTCTGTGATGGAGAACACGTGAAAATGTGAGGTCCCTGGGACAGTCCGTATCATGTTTAGCCCACTATTATACCACTATTACACGGAACCCGTGGGGCATTACATCTATTTATCTGTGGTAGGTGTGTCAGTGTAAGATGGATACCAACCCACATATCACAATAGAAATGATTTTTCAACATTTTCAACATTAAGTTTAAACATATTTTATTCCGTAAGTTATTATAACTTAAATCAAAATTGCTCCATGAGAAGGGAAAGAAAAGATTGAGAGAAAAGAAAGAAAGATGAAGAATGAGAGATAGAGTTAAGAGGCATACTGCCCGATAAGTACCATATAATGGAGTGGTTTGCTAACTTGCAGGTTACACTGCAAAAAAAACTATAGATGGACTAGGTTTATACTTATATTATCAGATCACGACAGTTGAATCACATGGAAATATGTCTGATCTAAATAAGGCCTCATCCAAAAATATACGTAATCCATAAATCAATATGATGTAGGTTTCTGAAAAGGTGCACAGATGACAACTCTCCAATAAGATCAAATGGACATTTAATCTCTAAAAATAAGCATCAAGTTTAATGGTGACCTGGTTGGATTTTACATTTTACACCAAATCCAATCATATTTATAACATCTGGTTATGATGGGAGGAAAACCTGCGATACCTAGGTGTTGAGGTTAATTCCACAACCCACTGTTGGTTCTTCAGTCAACCATCACAGTCAAATTTAATGTGGCTAAGCTGGTTTTAACATTTTACACCAAATCCACCTGTATTCACAAAATCTGGTTATGATGGGAGGAAAACCTGCGGTACCTAGGTGTTGAGGTTAATCCCACAATCCCCTGTTGGTTCTTCAGTCAACCAACAATATTCATGCATCTTTCTTTGCACTGACAGATGAACACACAGATGAAGTAATTAAAGTATTGATTGTGTTCTGGCCGACTCGGTTCTGGCCCGCTCAGTTCTGGACTTCACGTCTGGCACACTGCTGCGGATCACGTTGTAATTACACTTTCTCATTGATTGATGACGACCCGAGACTCAGTACTCTACATGACTCAGTAAGTTTGGGTGGTCATTAGCTTCTGTGTCATAAGGACTACTTACATATGGTCCTGCTATGTGTCTATGTGTAACAGGACCATGCTAATCCTGGTGTTCCTAAACACATACACATTTAATTTTTTGTTAGCATTTCTTTTATAAAACCATATTTATTTTAAACCAGCCTGTTATGTGTCGATGTATAACAGGACCATGCTAATAATCCTGGTATTTCTAAATACCTACAAACTAAATATTTAAAAAATGTTTTTATTATATGTATTTTATTTATTTTAAACTTCCAGATTCAATAACAGCCAACATAATAGCTATCTGAACACGTCTCCTGGTTTCACATACAATAACAGGATGACATGATATACACTGAAAACATATGGTGCTTGCATGCATCCCTATATTATCATTAGATAAATCGAGTTAGATGCTTAATATTAATAGACTGTTTCTATACTATATTTCAGGGCTCTAGACTAACATTCTGAGTTACTTGCCTGCAGAGCAAGTCAGGGCAAGTAGCAAAGGCATCAAATATGCAAAATGTTAAAAAGTAGGTTGCCCGCAGTGCAATTTAACTTGCCCCTGTACGTCGGGCATATGTTAGTCCAGAGCCCTGATATTTACTGGTTGATATCTCTTTAAAAGATCACTTGTATTATCAAAATAATGTTCATATATTTCAGACAAAAAAATACATACCATACTACATAGATTTATGCAGTCAAATACAACAAATGAAAACTGTTACAAAAATGCAAATGGGCAAAAAACTAAAATACGAGAATTATCATTACATCTAAAAAACATGGACTCATTTCAAAGAGTTCAGCAATTCCCTGCACGTACGTCTGTCAGTGGCACCAGGAAATGTGATTACAGAGAGTTGTGACAACACAGTGGTCACGTGACTTGGGGGTAATACGAGGACAACCTGTATACAGGCACCATCCATGCTTCTGCTTCCATAGAGTAGCCATAGTCTCAGAGAATGAACAGTACAGTATACCTCGCATATAACGGACTCATTTTGGTCCATTCTATGCGAAGTCCATTATATGCATATGCTGTAATTAGCGTTAAGATGGGACTGGGGACTTCAGATTTAGTCCGTTATAGGCGAGTGTCCGGTTTATCGGAGGCCGGTATATGATAGGGCTACTGTAAATAAATACTATTGATTGGTATCATATTTATATGAAAGGAGACACTGAAATTCTAGACCTGCTTATCTCATCTAAGGAGATATCTTGAATATGAGTATTTGTGTGAGAACAAGGTGTGACACAAGACCATGTAGCTGCCAGCGTGCGACATTAACATTGGCTATCCCTGTGGTAACTTTTCTGACACCTTTTGCTTAAAACTCGTAAAGTGCGACAGTACGATCTGCCATGCTGTCTCAAAAGTGAATTTAACATTGGCTATCAGGCAGTGCACTGGCAAATTCACTGTTTAAACTAATGCAATCTTGAAGTCATATTGTTCAAGTAAAAAATAAAAGCTCTGTGTTCGGGTAATTGTGCTTGCATTTACATGCAACGTGGGGATACAGGAAACTGAGACCAGATAGTCAGGTCACAGTGTTATCATCCAAAACAACCACTCAGCATGCTAAACTTGGAACTATTGAAATAGCATCAAAGGAAATCTGAACTTAAACACAACGCAAGGTGGGGACAACGTTGTCCTGTATTTGAGCATTCATTTGTAAGTGGCCATCCAGTCATTGGTACCAGTCTTATTACTGTCACAGACTATTCCGTTATCCAGACATGTCTCCATGCAAAGTACAGTTCTGTATACACAGAATGCTAGAATCTTTAATTACCAATGGTATGTACAATATTAAAACAGACTCCATTGGTTCAGATATCTCACAATGATTCAGATATCTCATTAATCATCATTACTTGAACATCTTGAAAGTGTCATAAAATAATATTAGTCTTTTAAGGACACAAGTTGGTAATAAATGAAAAACATGTTTCTACAGAATCCAACTAGCCATTATTTTAGCCAATACATCAAAAAGAAAATCTGTATCCCAAAAGGAAGCAAAACTCTTATTCTGCTCTATCTAGTTTATTCTGAGCTTACCAAAAACTGCAACAGATATCTGGCAGGCTCGATTCTATTCCCAGACCACAGTTCTCATCTGGCAGGACCAGGAAAACCGTGGTTGTGTCACGCTTTATCTGTCCAACACAACCTGCTCAGAATTTCTCTTGATTAGCTCAATCTACTTTTGACTTCTCCTGTTCTTTGTATTTTTTTTCATGTCTCAAAAAAATAAATCACTGAGATGGCCAACTCCAGACATGTATAAATATATCTGCGGATGTGATTCAAGTTTGCAGGTTTATGGTTCGAGAGTCGAGGATCCCTAATGCTAACTGACGGCGCAGCATTGTACTGTTTAATAGGCTCCCGCTATTGATTGCTCCTAAGATGTTGGTCTTCAATGTTGTAGACGTTTCCTGTCGCTGAACAATTTCTTACCAGAACTAACCAATTTTTATTTCGCTTGAATGATACATCAAAGAATAATGAAAATGGAGGGAGCAAACAGTTCAAATTATTGCGGAACAGAAGATGGGCTCTTTAAGAGCTGAATTGTATCATGCTTGAAATATTAACCATACATCCATACATTACACTCTGAAAGGACTTCGTAGTGCTTGCTCTACTTCATGTACTAACCAAAATATTAATCTTCTTTCTGGTGTGTTAAATTATAATCAAATAATGATATTAGTGTATTAACGGCTACATACAATACCATACAATGCTACTTTTAGTTTATTAATAACTATAATACAATCTTCTTCTCTTTTTTAATCAAATTACCTGTTTTAAACCAGCAATAATTAGCTTACAGCTATGAAGTGATTTATGTCTTTTAAGCATATATTTAAAATATTAAACAAAAAGTTACAAATTTGAACATAAATACCCAAACAGGTTTTCTGTCAAGAATTGTACATAGTATTCCATTAAGTTTGCAAGAAAAAAAGAAAGAAAAAATAAAAAAGAAAATAAAAAAGAAAAGAAAAAATAAAAGAAAAAAGAAAGTTTGCAAATAAAAGTGGTCTTCATCTATTTGGTCTTCAACTGGGTCACATTCAATGGAACGGTTTTAGTGTTATGAGAGTTATAACTCCATGGTAACATATCGGAGCTATGTCTCTCCTAGTGCTATGGTCATTCTACGGAACGAGGCCCATGTCTTAGGAAGCAATATTTCACATACATATTTCTAATAAAACATATCATACCATTTCCCCCAGTGATTCTGCAGCAATATATTTCAATGTGCAACGACACTCATAGTAAAGCCGGTCAGACGGTAGATGTTTATCACTCTGATCCAACAACAATGTGGATTTCACCAAACTACAGGCCCCGAGATTACAAAACTTTCTGAGTACGATTTCATACTCAACTAAGAATTTTGTTCATAAAACGTCATGTTTTTTAGCATAGCACGTGAGTGAGTGAGTGAATATGGAGTTTAACGTCGATGTGGGAATCTTTCACCCATTTGTGACGAGCATAGCACGTGAGTTGGACCACAAAAACGTACTCAGAAAGGTTTCGTAATCTCGGGTCCAGGTCAGTGTGAACGCAATTAAAGGTCCCATTACATTATTAGTGGCTGGCAACAGAAGTTGTGTCTGAAGATCACATATTTTCAGCCGCCTGTCAGTACAGAAGAATCAGTTGTAAATTGCAGGAAATAGCTTCTAAGCATGCATGATGTCCAAAAATCTCTAGGGTGGCACTCGTGGAATTGATTTTGTCGGCATCCACCATCACCTACAGGCCATCTTGTTGACAAGCTTTGATAGTTACCAGCCTTGGACATTAGGCTTGTTCTGTGTCTTTATATATGATCCTTGGACATTAGGCTTGTTCTGTGTCTTTATCTATGATCCTTGGACATTAGGCTTGTTCTGTGTCTTTATCTATGATCCTTGGACATTAGGCTTGTTCCGTGTCTTTATCTATGATCTATGTCACAACGTTCATATTTAATGTATTTAGATGTTATATACTGTTAAAAACAATATTAATTATAAAATAAGGTTATCGTGCAAATGGTAACATATTACTAATATTACCATGCAAAGCTATGAGCAAGCTTTTGAAACACAGATTTTCCCACATTGAAAACGCACACACTAATTATTATTATTATTAATTCAAAAAATATTATTACAAGATTATTATTATTATTAGATTGTCAAAGGAAAATGAACATAGCCATTAACTTCTTTATTTTCTGGCTTATGAAAACTCCAGCAAGCTCAAACAACGTGGAAGTCCAATTTCAACATGCAATCATTTTGCAAGATGAAAAATTTGACATTTGTAGTTTTCCCTGGACAAATCACAACAGCACCGACACTTCACAGGAAGGCCTGGAATACTTCATGGAATATCTGGTAGCGTTCTGGAGAGCCGACACAATCTGACATCCCGTACAGCAACACTAGAAACACATCCACATCAGCAATGACTCACAAAAGAAAATTGAGGCAAAAGCACTATGTATTATCACACCAGTTTCCCTTTTCTTATTAAATTAGACAATATGAAAATCACACCGACTAAGATTGCAATACCTGCCAAAATTTCATTAACGCTCATCCTGTTGGGAAACTTATCAGTGGCAACGGGATGGGATATTGACTTAGACGGCGAGGGACATTCGCGGAATCTAAGATACGACAGTAACCAAATTAGGAATGATTTCTGCACGACTTACTGAGCAGATGGGACCAGATTTACTCACAAAGCTTGCATAGCATCCGTAAGTATTTTCCAATATCTCATGGAGTGATGTTATCATGGCCATCCTATAATGCCACTCTGTAACACTTTTATTCAATTCCCGGCAGAAGCTGTCAAATTATGTTCCACAAAAAGCAGGATAAATAAATTGGGTAGGAATTATAGCACATATTGGTGCCATTTTAGTGCATCTAATATAATTTTAGATGACAGTATTGATAACTAGATAGTTAAAGAGACTTGAGAAGATCCGATTTGTCTGTTCAAGGATATACACGTAACATATAAGCTTTAGAAGATGAAATTGGAACATACCATTGGTTCCTCGGGGAACAGAAATACTGATCAACATACTATACTATATATATAAAATATATAAGCCTCACGAGGGTACCGGTAGTGGGCCTGGAATATTTGATTGGGCACTTGCTGATAAAAGCAGAGCACGAGATAATTATGATGGTTACTATCTTGATGTTGAAAATACTAGTAGGCACAAAAGTAAAACTAAAAGGTTTATTTTAGTGTACATAATATCTATTTCTGGTTCAGACAGCTGAAAATAGTACAATACATTAGTTGGTCATGTTAAAATTCAAGACTCCTGCCTTCTAGTAAAATATTGCAAAAGCAGGTATCATGTCATCTTGACCTTTATAATAATGGTGAGTGGGGTCGGTGAGTGTACCATTAAATAAAAATACAAGTTGATTTCTTCCATATTTCTTACCTATCATTGCTCTTATAAAAAATATTAATCATTTTTCTTTAAAATAAAATGGTATTAGTAAAGCCAAATAACACCAGACAATTGGGAGTCAAACTCCATGAAAAATAAATCAATAAAGTGTCAATATTTTGAAGGTTGAACAGTTCTCTCAAGATGACTTGAAACAAATTTGTTGTTTTCTGATTTTGATCAAGCTTTTGTAATCTAACACACTTGCCAATATCTTGGTATATCAATGTCTGTACGACTGAAGTAGATAATGAAGCTCTCTTACCAGGATGACAACATAATAAGAAAATTGGGCAGTATCTAATGTGGAACAACATAAACTGTCTACACCTGTCTCCTTACATTTTTCGGCCCGATACAGAATAAACTTTGATTAAAACAAAATGCCATCAAGAACAGTTAATTATAATGGAAATGGAGATATATTCATGGACAAAGTCATAATTAAATGCTATTGTAGATATTTCATTTCATAGACATCAAGTTGGCCAGATATTTGCTATTTCTAGAACTGCATCTACTCCTGTGAGATTCATGACGACATGAGAGAATTTCCTCAGCACCTTTTATCTGTGACCAAATCAATACAATATCTCTTAGAATACTTACCCAATTGATAGTGATTTCTCTTGACAAAAGCTGCCTACGGAATTAGCTGATAATCAGCAGCATTCACTATGAAGGAGAACAGATCACACTCCACTAAGCACCCCCACAGGGAACATTCACAGTTTGGAGTACTGAACATAAAATCTTTTAGTATACTATGCCTGGGTAAAAAAAGGTTGTTAAGAAACTCACACACTCTTAAGTGGGGTGTGTACAACTAGAACTAGTAGAAATATGAGTAGAGGTAACCTTGAACTTTAAAAGCAGAGTCTAGACTAGTTTAATGAATCGCACATTTAATATCTGAGAACTGGTTGAAACATCTCTTTGAGAGACTTACTTCATACAGAGAAAGACAATAACCCACGAGGTATGAGAGATCCCAGATTATCTTTCTTGAGTGTAATTAATGTTATAAGTCACTAGCTGAACAACAATGCTATTTACTACCAGACTTGTACAACGGTGCAAGTGGCTTAGTTCAAGATGCCACTGTTTACCCAGCAGAGAATGGGTACCCAGTAGGATGAGATGGACATGTGAATGATAACCTTGTAGCGCTGGAAACGGCAACTTGGGTTGTAGACTCCCCAGGGAGTTGAGAAGAAACACTGAGTGTACACAGATCCATTGACCAGGGATAATAATGTGGCACTAAGAGCATGCCTTAGTATATAGGGGGTAGATTTGGCGCATTATAAGTGGCCTATTATTATTATAATTATTATTACAATGGTGCTACTATAAGACTTGTACAACATCAGTGATTCAGCTGCAATACATTTCAGACAATTGTCCCGAATGACTAAAACTAAGAGTTTTGAACATTTTGGTAATAATATATGTATTTTAAACATGCCATTTCGGACATTTGACAAATAAATCGAAAATTGCCGATGGGCAGCAAAAACGCTGAAAACACGAATAATGATATAACTAACAAAATATGAAATTTCTAACTTCTAACTCTGGTACAATGGTGCTACTTACCACTATTCTAGGTAGGTGTCTCTGTTCGCCAGGTCCGTACACCCCGGCCAGCCTGAGTGCACATGTGTGTAGTGTGTGGCCGCTCACAGTCTCACAACCATCAGCCTGCAGCACCTCCTTCTCCGACAGCATCTTGGTCATGGAATAGTAGTCCGTGAACTGAAACCCAGCAAACAGATGTCTTGTTATAGCGGTGTACAACACATCCTCATGTTCCATAACCTGGCACTCTTGTAACAACTGTTGTCCATTTTACATAAAGTGATTGTATCTCTTTGGTAATAATATGTCTTATTTATTAACTACAATAACTTCCAGCGACCATAGCTATAAAATGACTTTGTGAAATTACCATAAATAAATTTCTAAGGATATAACCGCCCAATTTAATAGTTTTGCATACTAATAATGCGATATATCTAAATTGGTATATTTAACCATGATTTGCTTTTGTCTAGGTTTATTTTTAGTTCATTGAATAATTTCTCGTTGACTGACCAGGCCATTAACAGTACTAGTATATGCATTCTCAACTTATCCCCACACTAGCTACAATCTCAATCTCTCTACACACTAGCCACAATATCTAAATATCTACAAACACTAGTCATGACTCAATCTCTCCACACTATAGTTACATTCTCAATCTCTCCACACTAGTCACATTCTCAATCTCTCCGCACTATAGTCATAGCCTCAATCTCTGTATACTATAGTCACATTCTCAATCTCTCCGCACTATAGTCATAGCCTCGATCTCTGTATACTATAGTCAGATTCTCAATCTCTCCGCACTGTAGTCATAGCCTCAATCTCTGTATACTATAGTCAGATTCTCAATCTCTCCACACTATAGTCACATTCTCTCTCTACACTATAGTCACATTCTCAATCATTCCACACTATAGTCACATTCTCAATCATTCCACACTATATTCACATTCTCAATCTCTCCACACCATAGTCACATTCTCAATCTCTTCACACTATAGTCACATTCTCAATCTCGCCACACTATAGTCACATTCTCAATCATTCCACACTATAGTCACATTCTCAATCTCTCCACACTATAGTCGCATTATGTCTCTCCACACTATAGTCACATTCTTGATATCTCCACATACTAGCTACAATATCCTAATATCTCCATATATGCTAGTCATAGTCTCAATCTCTCTACATACTAGCCACATTCTCAATTTCCACACATCATCTGCAATCTCAAGACATCCCTGTACTAGCCACAATCTAAACCTCTCCACGCAGCATCTGCATTCGTGATCTCTCCACACACTATTGTATTTTTTATCTCAACTATTCTCCGGTACCATTGCCCTACAAATGTCGCACACAATCCCGGAAACTAAGTATGTATATTAGGTGAGTATTAACTCATGAATGTTTTTTATGAATATTTCATGGCGAGCTGAAGTGTTCTGTAGACAAGTGAATACATTCGAGCTGTCATTGCAGAATAATTGCAAGACGTGTTCAGAATATCACCTCAACTGAATACCCTATAGACAGCGGCCCAGACAAAACAGACATCAAATCTAATCTACCATAGCTTAGGAGCATTTGGGACACATAATTGTGAGTTATCAGTCATGTATTTCAGCTGAAGCTGATGGAATGACAATAACCGCTGCAATATAGACGGCATTCACAGAGCCCACTCAACTTGTAGTGCTGGTTGAGATCTGACTGGTCCTGCAAGTACCGCTAACTACAAGATGTCCCAGCGTGACTACGACCGATAGAATCAATGACCCGAGTGCAACATTTTACATTGTATTTCTAAAGGTCAAACAATTAACTTTTTGGAAGCTGTACAAATTTATGAAAATGCACTTGTTGACTATATTACTAGTATGGAATTTGGGGTGGGAAGTAGCAGAATGGTAGAACGTGTATATATATAATACGAGTAGGGAAATTGTGGTGGGATATAGTGCAGTGATAGAACATTGGACTTCGGAGCCAAAGGTTCCAGGTTTAAATCCTGCCCGGGAGACCGGCATCAATGTTCATGAAAGTTACCTTTCTGACGCAATATTGATAGGATGCACAGATTGTAGCATGGCAATTCAGATCTCTCTCATGCCCTACCAGACACTATCACCAAATTTTGTTACAACTTCCCCCTAAGGAAGAAGTGGAAACAGGAAATTTTGGAAATATACCAAAACTCTTCAAAAGCACCCAAGGGGTAACTGAGACTATCTGAGTAGAATCAGCACATACGTTGAACATAAGTTGTAAATTTGGCTATTCTGGGGAATATATGGATATCCAGGTGTGTTTTGGGGTAAGTATGAAATAGAAATCCCAATTCAAAAAAATAAAAGTACCGTAGAGAATTCATAACTTATGAAAAATAGACTTCAAAGCTTGGTTTCTCTAATTCTACAATGTGAGCATCACAAACATCAATGCTTGCTCAGCGTTTTCTTGGCGTACTTGAGTTTGGACGTTGGACGTTGGCCGATATCCGTATCAAAAGAATGGTATGGTGAAGTCTGGACTGTCAGACATAACTCAGACTAGGTCAATTGAATATAAATGTTCTCAATGGCTTACGAATCCAAGCTAAACGTATATTGATGAGACGGTGGTCTTGCAATCACTTGATTCACTCGATCAATGTGTAACACCGACAGAGGTGTACGCCAGCCATCAACTCCAGCACAGCAGTAGCCAGTGCAATCTCAGCCGAGTGGCAAAGCAAAAACTGCCTTGACTTCATCATAGGGGTGGCAGCCTTCACTTCATCATAAGGGTGGCAGACATTTGTACATTGCACCCCAGTCATTTCGCCCCAAATTGTGCATTTTTATGAAGGAACGTTTCACCTCCAATCAATCACTTACCATTATTATGTATTATTTTGGTGCATAATGATGAGACTGATATAATACTATTGTGTACCGTTTCCTAATATAATATAATGACTTGGGTGTAATGTACAGGGGGGTGAAATGACATACACCCAGGGCTCTGGACTAACATATGCCCGACGTACAGGGGCAAGTTAAATTGCACTGCGGGCAACCTACTTTTTAAC
>JAVCKZ010050791.1:0-17794 GCA_034780755.1 Lepetodrilus elevatus
AAGTGAATGTATTTTGCAGTTGTAGCTAAGAACTAGTCCCAAACGACCATACATATCTGTGATATTATGCCTTTAAGAAATTAAATAAAGTATTGAAAATATAAACTTGTGTTTCAGGATTGTACGACTCGGCGGTGGAGTTCGATCCAGTCTCGGGAGTTCATCAACCTCCACGTAGCTCTTGCCGTGCTCATTGCCAACTGTGATGTCGCCGTCTACAGAACGGAGGGTAGGTCCTAGGGGCTGCTCCTTTCTAGCTGTTCTGTCTGTACTTTCTGTCTGACGCATGCGCAGTTACCAAGGATCAACACCGCACTGCACTATACTGATAAACCATGATTGAAGTGAAAGAATATTGAAAGTGGCTCTAAACTCTTATTAAAAAATATAAAATAAAATAAAATATGAAAAAATAAATGTAAAGCAAATTAATATTTCAACTGACTTTTATTTTATTTTCCAGATTGTGAAAAGTTTCCTCCACTCAAGCCTAAGACAGTATTTCCTAACGTGTTTCTCAAAATGTCGACAGACATGGAGAAATATGTGTTCGGTTCTGAGTCGTTCCGATATCTAAGGGAGGTAAGTACCGTCCATACCTTTCAAAGTACGTTCCATACAAGTCATCACCGTCAATTTCAATTTTTTTTTAGAGACCATTGGCTCTACCAGACATGTAGCTTCTGGAGATTATTATCGTCATTGTGTTAGGGCTGCAATGATTCATCGATGCATCGCGATACACAATTTGACAATTTGCGTATCGTATCGTGAGGCTATACGTATCGATACAAAATGATACAGATGTATTTATTTTTTTGATTAATGATCGTGGAATAGATATGTGAAATAGATTCTGGTATTTGTTGAAATATACTTCATTGGAGTGAAATCCGTACAGAATATAGATATTGGGTTCCTAAATATTTATTTACTCTCGCCCTCCGAGACTATGGATAGACTAATTATAGAGGTATCGTATCGCATATCGTATCGTGACTTGTGAATCATGATATGTATCGTATTGTAAGGAAATGCTACTGTATTGTATTGTAAGAAAAGGTATCATTGCTGGCCTACATCATGTTAATATTTGTGTTTTGTTTGTCCAGGTGGTGCAGGCCGTCAGGGAGCTGATCGTCAGCAATGCGACCATCACGGACATGCTGATGTACTGCAGCTTCTGTAACAAAACCTTCAGCATGTGTCTGGTCAAACACCTCATGGTCAGTGGACATGCAGAAGCATACATAAAATATCTTAATTGAAGCATACATAAAATATATATTATTTGAAGCATACATAAAATATTACCGTACTTGCATTGATAGTGTAACTTCCCATCATACAATAGATTTTTAAAGTACTATAGATTCTTACCTACATGGGAATGTGACTTTTGATATGAACCAACATTAAATATTGCAAGTAATTGATGGTTTTACTCCATTCATATGAATTTTGCAGGAAAGTGAATTGTGACCATGATAGACTTTGAAAGTACAATAGATTTGTACCTAAACAGAAGATGATTTATACTAGATATTGTATAAGCTGTTTCTGTTGTGTTTTAGTCCTAATTGACTGGTGACTAATTATTGCGCGTACTTTCAGATGCAGTATTTAAATACGCCCTCCAATGAACTGAAGCCAATCTTCACATTGCTTACGGAAATCCTGGTAAGTTTCCACTCCTAGGTCGGTTGGCGCAACCTTCTCCCTGCTGAATAAAATCGAAGTGTTCTATTTCTGCATGTGATCGGGCAACTTATTAAGTCGCTTTCAGCAGGAAGTAAAATTTGCCCATATCAATTTAATTCAATTCAATTTGATTCATGTTTATTATACCTACTGTAAATAGATCTTGTTTTGGAGGTTTATACTTGCAGCTGTAATAGTTAAATGGATCTAATGTTTTGTCTGTTGTTGCAGTTGTTGGAGGATCCTCTACAGCTAACTAGGATCAAGTGGGTTATTGACGGACATACGGACGATAGTGGACACAAATTTGAAGGCCTCATTGGTAGATTTATTAAATATTTGAAACTAGTTTATAATCTAAAATTTGGGATGTTCAAGTATGATTGAAGTTTATTAGAAATTGAATCGAGTTCAAACTCAATGTTTTCATCCATATTTATTTATTTTTATCACATCGAGAATACTGGCATTATTTGTATCTTAACGAATCTGAAATTACTCAATGGCACTAACTGTTGCTTATTCAGAAATGGGCAACTTCATTTTATATCTTAAATATTAATTACATTTATTATTTAATCTCATTAATGTCTCTATTTTTTCCTGTTCTTCATGACATGACTACAACTGACAACTGTTGAAGTAGCTATACATCTTCGCTTTATAATGACTCTTGAAATGGGCTAATTGCGTTGTTGCATCTTCCAGCGACGATCCGCCTGAACCACATGTCTGACAGCCGGCGCTCGTACCAGTGTATAAAGTTCCTCGTCTCCGTTAGCAACCAGTGCTGTGTTCTCAAAGACTATCTGCTGAAGACGCCCAGCAAGTGGCAGTGGGCCGTCAACTGGCTGAAGAAAAAGGCACGGCAGTGTACCTTTAAAAATAACGATCGCATACCATGCTGGGCATGACAGTCTGCCTTTACAAATCACATACTTATTGCAAACCATGCTAAAGTTAAAGCACCTGTGAGCAGCCTAGCTGTCACTTGGTGCTATTGATTATATTTATGCACTTTAAATATTTTTTAAAGATTTGACAATCTTTATAAAGTTTTAAGAAGTGACCTTTGGTTCAGCAGTCTACTTTAACCCTCTCCATGCTGGCGGCAACTGGAGATGCCCTAAAGATCAATAACTGTGCCTAATCCAGTAGGGAAAGGGTTAAATTAAAGTTCTTAGTCCAGCATTAAATGGATGGCTCTATTATTTGCCGTAACGGAAGCAAATTTGTCTAAATTGGTGGGAAATTTTATTTGCAGTATTGTCATGTACGGGTGAAATATTCCCGATGTGATGTAAAACACTTTACTGCAATTGTGTTTGTTTGTAAATGTTTGTGTTTGTTTGTCTAGATGACGGAGCACTACTGGAGCACCACAAGTTCTGCTGGATTGTCCAATGAGGACTCGAACAGGAAGTCCTTCCAGAGGACGCAGAGTGCCCAGGTAGGAATTCTGAGTAGGACCACACTTCTGAGTGTTACTTTTCTGACGCTGTCATGATGGGATGCACCATCTGTAGTGGCAATGCAGTTATCATTCTTGGTATATGAGTACCAGCCGGTGCGTTCAGGTTTACTGAAACATTCAGCGCTACGGATGCTGCAGGTTTCCTCCTGCCCTAAACCGATAAGCCGTGATATGAGTGAACAAAAATCTTGAAATCTGCTCAAAACCCCAAATAAAAACAAAAATACATCCCATCATAATAACTAAGTGATTGGGTATCTTTTCTCGAAGCTCTCATATCCACTGTGAGACCATAGCGCATTTGTAAGTGCACGATCCCCATGTATTAGAGATTGCTACAAGAAATGATACCCAGGATGTTATCGACTTGTTACAGGACTGTATTGACTAATTACATAACTCCTTCGTCCACAGTACACGCTCCAAGAAGCCACAGCACTGCTGACCGAGCTGGAGACCAGCGACAACCCTGTCACCGACGTCACCATGACGACGTCGGACAAGGACGCCTCGGCCGCGGCGGCCACAAAGACGTCGGAGGACGGGGGACAGGTCGGTGAGGCGCCCACTGCCGACCCCGAGAAGACGGACATAGACAATACCAGCTCCTCCACCAATACCAGTTGATGACCGCTGTGGGCCGCGGTCTTTGTTCCAGGCATAGTGCTATCAATCTGCTGTTGTGGGTTTCTGCCAGAAAGTGCCAACATTTGTACAAGAAAACTTGCATCAATATACAGGACAGTTTCTAGCCGGTGAAATATATGCATAAAAACTGACTTTGCTGAAATGTTCGACAATTCGATGCAATTTAATATGAACTAGCAATGTCTGTCTGTCTGTGACCAAAATGAAATACCAATGTGTGCGAGTTGGTGCATCTGCAAAACCATCGAGTATTTTGATGAAATTAAGAACTGAAAGTTGTCTGCTTGACGTGTGAGAGACCATGTCTACGAGTGTGACCGACGCATGACGGACGCACGGATGAACGGACAACTCGGGCGTGTGACGACTGGTGCCTTATTCACGCCACAACACCGATATTCTTGTCTCTCCCATGTAATCTGTCTGTATCTCTGTCGCAACTGTCATTCGGATCGATATCCGAAATATATACATACATACATACATACCCTGTGTGACACCAAGAGAGAAAAGTCATAATATGTTGTGTGTGTCCTTGACCTTGGGGTCTGTGTGTCCTTGACCTTGGGGTCTGTGTGTCATTGACCTTGGGGTCTGTTCCCGAGCTCCACTCTGTTATGCAGGGTATCGTTTCTCGAAGCTCTCGATATCCATTATGAAACCATAGCTCTCTTGAAAGTCCACGATCCCTGTATTAGAGATCGCTACGATAGTCCTTATGGTATTATAATAGATATGAGAGCTGCGAGAAATGATACCTAGGTGAACTTAACCAAAGTATATATGCATGTTGAGGAGTTTACAGCTATAGTGTCAGTTTCTTTCCTTTACTTCATTGAAAACCAAATAGATTTTGATTGGATTATTGGTGCCATTCGATGTTTTGTTTTGGTATTATTATCTTGTTTGCAGTAAGAGTAGATATGTAATAGGATTTCTTCTTCTTTTGAAAAGAAAGTTCCTTGTATTACACCAAATTGTGTGGCGTACATTATACTTAGCACGTTAATACCATAACAAACAAAACAATTAACAGATTGAAAAGGCTAAACTTGATGAAAAACAAATCGCAAAATCCTTTTAATGAAAGGAATAGAATATAAATGTAAGCTGAGAAAATGCATGGTAGAATAGGAAAATTTATGTTACAATTTGAAAATATGGAATATATTTATTTAATGATGTTGATATATGTATGCATATATTAAAATCTCATGGTCATGATAAAGAAGAAAATGTCATACATGTTGCTGAATAACTGTCTGTAATGATGTACATCCTGGGATGCCAAGCATGTCAATCAACTGTACATATATTGGTTGTTCGGGAACCAGGATGACCTTTATGCCGACAGTGGTAGGGGTGGGGGAGTGGTGTCTTGATAAACCTCTGTTGCATGTATGTCTGTCTTTCAGTGGGTCAAAGTTATTTAATCTCATTCATATGAACCCAGATGTTGGTCAAGGTTACTTCCCAGATGTGGGTCAAGGTTACTTCATCTTCTTCATGTGAACTTAAATGTAGGTCAAGGCCACTTAATTTTGATCATTTTTGAAAATAATATGTAAATTAAAGTGTAATAATGTATGCAGGTATTGGGAAGGGTTATTCACACACATTCTGTGAAACATTTATCATTGAAATATTTAAAAAGCCCATTCACCATCTCATTGAATCTGCGTATGTCTGTGACATTATCAAAGCTTATTATGAAGTTACTAGTATTTTACATTAAGTCATACACAATCGGTTGTTTGTCATTCTAGTGATATTTTTGCTTATGTTGATTTTATATGATGTAGCATATTTTATCTGAGAGATATCATTATTAGAATTAGAAATCAAAATGTCCTTGTCTTCATTATTATTCAACCATTTAAAATAATAATTTAAGCCAAGATGTAACAGGACTAAATATGGTCAATACAATTAATTTAGTAGTTTCACTGGCTTTATTTGATGCATATGTGTAGGCAAATTCTTGTGTGCTGTTGTCTCCGTTTGTGCTCAGGTTAACCCTCTCCATGCTGGAGGCAACTGGAGATGCCATAAAGAGCAGTGTATGTGCCTAATTCAGCAGGGAGAGGGTTAACCCTCTCCTTGCTGAAGGCAACCAGAGATGCTATAAAGAGCAGTGGTTGTGCCTTATCCAGCATGGAGAGGGTTAAATGAATTAAGAACTTTTGTTTCTACATTTCTCTAAATGTCTCCCAATCACATAGTCCTTAGGCACTGCTTTGTAATAATGGTTATCAGATGGGTGAAAGATTCCCGACAACAAGCACTAATTCAATTAACTTTGTAATAATGATTGGTCATTGCACAGGGGTGACATTTTTACACAACAACAATATAAAGCAAGAAATCCCTCAACTTGCAGCATTTGTAAATGACAATATTGAAATAATTGCTCTGTTACATTCTGAGGTGCCTCCAACAGAAAAAAGGGGTTAACATTAAATTATGTAGAACAATTAATGACCCAGACATGTCGTAATGACCTACTTTTTAATGTACATCTTTAATTTTTACATTTATTTGTAAGGCCACTACTGTTATGTTTCTGTGGCTGATGTGTTCGACATGACTTCAAATTGTAATGTTCTCAGTATAAATCAACACTAGGCAGAAACTATATGCAACCAAGTACTTCTGGTGTTAATGTTTGGGATTGGTGTATGGCTGAAGATGTTTATGATTGTGCTATTGAATATTGTGTCTTGTCTGTCTGTCTGTCTCTGTGTGTGTTAGTGTGTATGCTTGCGTGTGTGTCTGCGTGTGTGTGTGTCTTGTCTGTGTGTGTGTGTGTGTGTCTTGTCTGTGTGTGAATGCTGTTGCATACACATATATTTGAAGCATGATCTCGACTATTCTATTTATGCTACTTTATCCTAACTTTACCGAACTACGCAAGGAGCTCATGTGGAGTCCTACGTGTTCAATTTCCAGATTCTCTTGGAATCTGTAGCAATGTTGCTTCTTTATTTAATATTACTACAGACGATACTTGATACTTCCCTTGTTCTGTCATATCCGAGTAATATACATCTTGAGTAGACATGGTTATGCACACAACTCTGAATAATTATAATAGCATTTATAATACTATTGCATTATAAGCATGACAATTAATATTCTTTATTATAATTATTAGAATTCAGATATTATTTATTATCATTATTCAGAGTCCTGCGAGATATGCTGCCGTGTGTGAACAGCTGACGAATGTTTAACTATAATGTGAATGTACAGCTCTTTCCCTGCAAGTTGCGAGATCTGTGCATGATAGATATATTAATTATTAATGATTTACACCATTGTTGTCATCGATAACCAAACGTTCATTTAAGGGACAGGTTGTTTAAATAAATCATCACCGTTTTCATGTATTCTGTTCCTTTCAATTGCAACGTTTTTATCCGGTTTCTCTCGTTGTTTCCACATTTATTTCACTCTCCTTTTCAACAGGTGTTTAAATAATTCTGACGTTCCAGAATGTCAGATTGTACTAAATTATTTGTGAAGTGTTTGAGAATGTTGAAGTTTATACACTATACATTAATATTAATATGGACAATTGGAACACGGTTTTCCTCCGAAGATCGCGATATTTAACGATTACGACACTCAAGGGTCGACTTGATGTCAGCTGACACTGACAATTTCTTTGAAGTCGGATACCAATTTCTCTAAATGCATGCTTAGGTGAACTTGTGGATCTATCAGTATCTATCTATACGGCACTTGTGGTCGTCACTTCAGGGAGGTCAATATATTGTGCTTCACAGAAAAGGTCGTATAAATCAAATCTATGGTAGAAAATGACATAAATCCTAATATATGCCCGTTGGAATATAGAAGTATAGAACAATTGTAGCGCTACGAGCGAACATGGAGTTTAACGTCACGATAGCGCTATGAGATTCGTTACATTAAACGGATAGGAGTTGTAGGCTACAATCGCTCTGTGGAACGGGACTTGATCAAACCCTTTCATGAAACACACCTGGTTATATTATGAAGAGCTTAGTGGAAATATATAGACGTGGAAACTGGAATCTTGCTTTCACTGCAATAGCTGCTTCAGGTTTTTATCCCCCAGCATGTTCAGTGGTTGTACTTTCATTGAAGAGGAAACAAACATACACATCCTAAAACTCTCTTACAGAGTTGTCTCCTCTTCCCATATTTAAGTGTCGCAAGAAAAAGTTCATGTACAGATCTTTATCAAGACCATCTCAATGATTGTAAATAACCTCTTGTTACCTGTTGATCAACATGTTTTGTACATTTATTATACTGTTACAAGAATAAATAAATTTTTACTTCCAATGACTTATTTCTGGCCTCCATAGCACTGTATGTTACAGTACACCTGTGAGCATCAGCTGGTACTGACAAACCAAGGATGTTAAAGGCATTGCCATAGTAATTGCCAGAGAAATGCATCCGATCAGCTGAATGAATGAATGACATCGCTGTGGGGACAGTATGCCTTCCAGCTGACATGATTCAAACACACATCCCCCCGATAGTGATCGTTGATGGAATCTTTCACTCATTTATGACAAATGCCTTCCCACCTACAGTAGACCTCGCATATAACGTACTCATTGGGACCAGGGCCCCTATTCTCGAAACTTCTTAAGATCTTCTTAGCTTAAGAACGTGAATAGCTAATGCTACAGGTATCCTTGATAAAGATAAGAACGTTCTTAGGCTAAGAAGATAGTAAAAACGTTTCGAGAATAGGGCCCCAGCTATGTATGTTTGTCCGTCATATGCAAAGTTATGCCGTAATTAGCGTTAAGACTGGACCAGGACTTCAGATTCAATCCGTTATAGGCGAGTTTCCGGGTTTATCTGAGGCTGGTATTTGCGAGGTCTACAGCTTCATGAAGTTCATCAATTCAACAAGAGGCAGTTTTGCACATTTGCAAGATTCATTTATTAGTCTGGTTTACAGTTAGAATCCATTTCAAAACTGAGGGGCGATGATGTTTTGCTTTCAAGGTCAGATCTATACCAGTAACAATCTTCAAATATGCTATATATAATTAAAGCTAATAAACTTTGTTTATACATCTGTACAACATAACAAAATGGACAATGATAGGTACTATGCAGTCATCTACATGGTAAAAATGCTTTCCTGTAGTTTTATGTACAAATTAAGATATTATCATAGGGGGGAAAGGGGGTAAAATGATTAAAATGTTAGTGAACCCCCACAATTCAACCTCCAAACATCAACTAATAGATTCAGTGTCAATACATCAGTGTATACGTCGACCGAACATGCTTAATTAATGAACTTGAATAAATACTTCTTTGTTAATGTTGATAAGTCAAACAACACAGCATTCACTCCCAAAAAGCTGATCCGATTGGTAAACAATAATAATTTGAATTATATAAATTACAACAAAACAAGATTGAAGCTATACATTGAACGTTCACAGACAACACACAGACCAAGCCTCGGAGTGCGTCTCACACAGAGACACAGTCTCACACGGAGACAATGGAGACGCGAACATTCATTCATCTACAGAATGCCACATTTGCACAGTTCAGCTTTGAAATTTATATGCTAAACTAAAAAAAAATAAAGTATATAAGTTTGCGTTTTCTTTCCGTCTCAGGTTTTAGTGTGGTTCCTAGATTAGTACATAATCATTTAATACTTGCATCGGAGATGAGTACAAAAACTGTAATATCTTCTAATTTATATGCTTCAGTGATTAAATAAATATTAAATACTGTAATGCTATTCTAAAGGAAAAAATTGGTTGGTATCCGTGGCGACGGCAGCTGTAACCAGTAAACTTCGACCAATAGGAAACGCTGTTGGACACAATGTTCATGCACTACCATGTAACATAAGAGCACTTAAACACTTGGATTGGGGCATCGTAGAGATGCAACACTCAGACTAACGAGAGGTTTTGACTATATGATTTCAGCATGGCCATCATGCTCATACTAGTCTCACAGAGACTGTGTCTTAAACCCAAACACACAAATACGAACCAATAACTGACAATGGAGATTTGGGCAGTGTGCGGTTCTCTGAAGAAGAAAAAAATCCCAGATGATGCATGTCCATGCGAGTTACACAGAAACATGAGATAGCATTATGTACACTGCTGATGCCCCACGGGAGGAGAGTGGTCATGTCTGGAAAATTGCATTTGATTTATTTCTTAGAAAAGACAGAATGGTGGACATGTCCGAGTCATATCTGGTCACACACACATTGTGAGCAAGCGTCAGTCTGGTCCGACGGTGAACTTGCATTCAAACCAGTAATAATCCCCCTCCTCTTCCTCCTCCTCACAGCCGATCTACCACCTCCTAATCCGTCTCCTCAAACTTGAGCAATCCAATGGCTTGCAACCTCCCAAAGAGTGGTGACTTCCTGACTAGCCGCACAGGTCAAAACTGGCAAGAATTTCAGACGCATGCTCTCCCGACGGGCGATGGACATCCCGAGAGAGAGATCTTCCGCCCGCGCCGAGAGAAAAGGTCCGCGATTCCCGAGTCGCCCTCAAGTCACGTGCGTATCACAAAACATCGGTCTGGCGACACTCCATGGCTTGTAAGCGTGGACTCTGGCTGACACTGGGACAACATATTGCACGATTAGTAGAGGACAAATGCTATTCCACGTGTTGCTGAGGAGGAGGTCGTACGCCACATAAACAGTGCCTGACACACACAATGAACGCCTTCAAAAGTCTGCAAACTCCTTGGCACACTTCTCGGTGGAAGATATGCGGAGGGGTTCTTCGTCATACTCGTCGAAATTGCTAGAGTCGCCCGGTCCTTTCTGCTTCGGAACAAACGGTGCCTCGACCTGGAATAGAAAGGAAGTTGTAGTTCACGGTGAGTGAATGAGTGAATATGGCGTTTAACGTCGCTGCGGGAATCTTTCACCCATTTGCGACGATTGTAGTTCACGGAAAACGGCTATCGAGTGTAAGGTAGCTGCAGGGAATGTTTCACCCATTTGTGATTAGGGGGATAGTTCAACAATGGCAGCAGGTTGTCTGCATTACATAATTATACACTAACAAACACATTCACTTAAATTGACGAAGACAAATCAACGCAAGCAATTTTATTATTTTTAATTTAAATTTAATTTTATTATTGGTTTGGATTAAATATGTGATACTTATTATCAATGTTCAAAACAGAGCTCAATCACTGGCCAACATATATATGAGGATGGGGTAACTTCTCAGACTTGTCAACCCTCAGGTCTGGCAGTGAAATTGCTGGAGCTTTATACACTGTTACTATGACCTATCAGTTTACACCTGCAACACCCGTAGCAACGAGTGTTACAGGAAACCTGTGAGTGAGTTATTAAGGAGGTTAAGTGTCGCTGCGGGAATCTTTCACTAATTTGCGAGCGAGGAAACCTGCGAGGACTGGCGGGTACGGATGAACCTAGCATGATAACTGCACCGTGGCATCGGACGAGGCATACCTTCTTCTGGTAAATTGCAATCCAGTCTGTTGTGTTGAACCATTTGTGCGTCTTGATGTCGTTGACACCGTTCTTCAAGTTACCCGACCGTTTCGTCAAGTCCACCTGTAGCAGATTCCGCAACAAATCCTTCAGGTCTCCGCTGAAGTGGGACGGGAATCGCACCTGGAAATAAACACGGGAAAACTTTAACTACAAAAAAAGTTTAATGCAGAAAACTGAAAATAGAAAACCTGAATACAGTACATAACACTGGAATATGGAAAATGGAATTATAATGAAAATATTGATAATTAACCCTCTCCCTGACACTGCTCTTTAGGGCATCTATGGTTGCTTCCAGCATGGAGAGGGTTAACGTGACATCAGCAGGTTGAATAAAACACTTGGACAAATCAAATGTCAGTAGTGTCAAGTGTTTGACAATTAAATAGGTCAGCCGTCTGTCATTGTATGGTTAAATCCAGCCATAAATGTCAAATTATTTGAGTTTTACTGAAGCATTCAAATTGTTATTGTGACACTTAAAGTCATAAAAGTCATATTTAGCAATAGATTTATCCAAGCGTGACCTTTAATACCAAACATATATAGCTATAAATAGATTTTGCTACTAAATGGGGCTTTATTTCAATAGAAGAAGAAAATACTCAAGATTACAATTGAGTAAAAATGTGAGTAATATTTTGTACGCACGAGTCAATCCATAAAAGCAGACAATTGTGTTTTACGTCACAGTGGGAATATTTAACCTATATACGATGACCTCGTATTAGTATGAACATGCAATACAACACACACAAAAAACGGCACTGCACATCGGTCACAGTACCCAACAGTATTTTATTTTTTATTTTTTAAATTGGGGTTACTTTTGCGACAAAATGCATGATACGACTATTACTAGAGTTACCAAACAGCCTCTGGAGAATACAGTACCTTCCCTGAGACGATTTTCTCGTAGATCTGGATGGGTTGATCGGCAAAGAAAGGGGGATAACCAGCGGCCATTTCATATATGAGGACTCCTAGAGCCCACCAATCAACAGCCTTGTTGTAGCCCTGAAACACAGAATGTGTCAATATGTCGAATGCCACTCGTCAAAACTTACAACTTCACGCCATGGAAAATAAAATAAAGCCATGCAGTTTTCCATAGTGAGGATATATGACATTGGAGTTATTGACTTTCTTCTTACCTGTACAGTGGGAATATTTAACCCATTATTGGTACAAACATGCAGGTAGAAAATATTCACGTTAAAGGCTCACATTCACTGTTTGTTGACATATTTCTTGGTCAAACATATTTTACATGAAGTTATGTACATTTCCGCGAGTGTAACATTGCTTTTCAATATTTTCATATTGTTTTCGCAAGATGAAAACCAGTGGGACATACAGTGAGTGTATGCCTTTAACAGTATTTATCATGGCAGGACAACTGATCCACGTACCTTGCTTAGAATAATTTCTGGAGCGAGGTACTCTGGTGTACCACAGAGGGTCCATGTTCGACCTTTGACTCGTTTCGCGAAACCAAAGTCAGTAACCTGAACAATAAAAATTCCAAAATACAGCCACGGGTTAGAACACAGACATACATGAACATGGATAAATTGTTATTCAACATTTTTAACAAATTAACTTTATGCCAAGGAAGCAATAACATCATTAATGATTTTATAAAAAAAAAAAAAATGAAAATATTAATTAACAGATGAATACAATTTGCAATATTTCATACAATTATTTGAATTAATTATGAATAATTAATAATTGAACAGTTCCATGCAGGGTTCAAGAAATATAACCAATAAAGAAAAAAAATATTTCAAAATGCATAAAAACAATGTAAACAATTGATTAGAAAACTAAATACACAATAGCTATCTAAACATCTAAACATTGATGATGGACAAAGGACACTAGACAGCCAAATGGAACGGGGATAGGATAAAATATTCAAAACATGTGGATACAAAATACAGGGAGATAAACAATAAAAGGGGCAAGATAAACGTTCTTCGTTATTTACATCTTCAAAGTACGCTGATATCAATACTCATACGAGATCTACTGATGACTTAATTTCTCCTCAAATAAAAGATTATATGGATGAACAAAAACTTAAAAACTTTATGAAAAATATTTAGGATTTAAAATTCAGATGTGTCTCAAGGTCGTTTGATAATTGAGTGACAATACGATTACTTAGACATTTACGAAACTGCTATGTGTTACTATGGTTACTGTCATGACTGTCAAATGTCGACATGCAGACAAGTACAAGTACGGACATTAGGAAGCGAAGGTTGGCCAGCAAGAGTTATTCCCCTTCGTAGCCGATCAGAACCACCTCCGTATATATAATTTAACCACTTAAGAACCGTCTAGAGAGGTCAAATAGCATAGTAACTGTAACATCAGTAGATGCTATCCTAGGAGTTGAAGTAACTATATCAGGAAACTTTACATAATGATGTACACATTTCATGTATATTTTTGTAACAAGGATACTATCACACTTTTCAGGAATACAAACATGGTGGCAAAGTAAAAACCAACATACAATACCATATTTGGCAAATTCATTCCGTACATTTATAGTATAACATCTAAAGGCGGCTCTCCAAGTGAGAGTAAATGTCGACATATTTCTGTGAGTTACTGTCGATAGAAATTTTTTTTCATGACTTTCAGGCTGTAATCCACGTACAAATCGCGGTTTGTAAAATCGCTGTCTGACAGTGAACTAGTGCAAGAAAAGTCGCACGTGGTGAGCCGCCTTTATATTTATAATGCATTTGTTATGTCAAATCTACATGACTATAACATTAGAGAATGGTTAAAGGTATATATTATTTTTTTCCACGAAAAGTGTGATAATATTTACATAATACAGAATAACGTACAGAGGGGAGACTTCCATGGAGAGACCCGACGACATTCTACCAAGCAACATATAAAGCACACGTATCATGCGGACAGATAAAAAACTAATAGACTAGCCACATCAGGTATCAGAACAAATTACTAGGCTAGCCATTTCAGGTTTATAGGTCAATTACTAGACTAGCCACTTCAGGTTTATAGGTCAATTACTAGGCTAGCCACATCAGGTTTTTAGGCCAATTACTAGGCTATTTCTCAATTACTAGGCTAGCCACATCATCCGATTGCTGAAATTTGGTATAAGAGATGGATCGTTTGAAATGAGGTAACAGCTCTAATCCTACTAGAGATGGTTAGTTATCTAACTTGGATTCCTAGAGTAATCGCAGATATTTCGTTTCACTTAATAATTCCGCTTAACAAGAAGTGAGAGAAAAATATGAAAATGATGGCAATAGGGAGACGCAGAGAGAAAGAGATGAAAAATATTCCAAAATTACAAAATATTCTAAAATTCTCAATTTAATTCTCTGCATACAAGAAACCCCCTACAATAATCTCCAATCAGTTGTCAGTATTCTTGTAATGTACCTATGATGTATATCCAAAATGGCTTGGTTCAAGCAGCCATTTTTCATGCACTAAGGTGGTGTTAAATTACTAACGAAGTGTTAACGATGTGTTAGCTATTCGGTGTCAGTCTACCGATCTATCTACGTACACTAACTGCAGTGATCGCCTTTCCCGCTAACGTGGACCAAATTTACATTAAGTTGGGACGAGATTTCTCAATCTATGTATGACTATTATATATACTAGGGCCAGATGTATATAATGATACATTCTGTGTAGTAAATATATAAGCATACTAGCTTATATTTATGTCATATTTCTATTTTAAAAAGTAATTAATAATGTCAAAATATTTCTCAAATTTCGAATGTGTATATGCAAGGATTGAGGTGTGTATAGTATGAGATAGTAATAAGTGTTCTGTCCAAGCTAACATCTGTAGATAATATTGCAGGTGGGTAAATGTATAGATATATAAACATATAGAGCAATTATAAGCAAGTACATAAGCAGAAAGTTGAGCTAATTTAATTAATTAAGTAACCGAAGTAACCAAAGTTAATTGAATAATACAGAAATTAATCATTAATAATATTACATTTCCATTAATGTGTTTCACTGTATAACCAAATGTAATTGAATAATTCAGAAATTAATAATTAATATTACATTTCCATTAATGTGTTTCACTGTATGATAAAACGTAACATTTAATGCTGTTGAATTTTAAACTGTACGATGTTGAAAATATAAATATGGATATAAAAATACCCATTACGATATTGAAATTTGTCTGAAAATATTCTTAACTTTTGCTGGGTGGAAAAAAGTGAACATGAAAAAAGTGTGTCGGGCACGTCTATTGAGATATATGCGCCCAACGTAAATAATGAACCTTCACCACGCGATCACATAAGCAAGTGCGTAACCTAGACGACCCCAGGCATACAAAGTATTGGATAAACGTGGATTGAGAGCTGAAGACACCACCTCGTCATACCGCCATACCTTCAAGTAGCCTGTAGAATCTACCAGTAAATTCTCAGGTTTTAAATCTCGGTACATAATATCCAAATGATGCAAGTATTCCAGCACTAGGACAATTTGAGCTGCGTAAAACCTGGAATGGGGCTCGCTGTCAAAGAGAAGCACAAAAAAACAATGGTTGAGACTGAAAACTGAAAGTAAAGAGGAGTACTGTCACAACACTGTCACCAACATATGACGACACCGGTGGCCATGGCTCGTTGCCATGGACACAGAGGGGGTGGGGGTTGTGGAGGGGGTGGGTGGGGGGACGAGACTGAACTACAGACTTCAGCCCTGCTCGTGGACGGACCCATCGTATCCGTTCATCCGCCCGTCAGTACGTCCGCTGGTCAACTTACTTTGATATAACCTTGCGGGTCAATAAGCATATTTTCTGGTTTCAGATCTCTGTACACGAGGTCCAGGAAGTGAAGATATTCGAAAGCCAAAACAATTTGGGCGGCGTAAAACCGGGAATGGGGTTCGCTGAAGCAAAGCAAAAGCAAAGGATTATGGGAAACTGAAACAGATGTACCCGACACAGGGGAGATGACGGAGGGCTGTCTGTTAATATGTAACGGTTAGCTAAACGAGCATTCTCACTACATCCAGAGGGTGACGATGATGATGACGGTTAGTGGGCACCATGCTCTCAGGCACAGACTTACTTTCACAAAGCCAATCGTGTCAATGAGGATATTTTCAGGCTTTAGATCCCTGTATATTATGTCAAGGGAATGTAGGTACTCGAATGTCAGCACGATTTGCGAAGAGTAGAAGCGGGCGTGCTGTTCACTAAAGGAAATTCAAAGGATGAAATTTTGAAATAAAATTGCGGATTTTTCTTCAGGATCCAAGAAAAAAAAAGAAGAAAGGAAAATAAATGAAAATAAAAGTTCCTGGAAAACAATATATTAAAAACATGGAAAAACAACATGCACATCCATTAAAATAAATCGCTGTGGGAATTTCTCACCCATATACTACGATAAAATTGTGGAGAATAATGTATATTGATAAAAACTTGTTTAGTTGCCATGTTCAACATCTATAAAATAAATACTTAAAATGAAATTCACAATACTATAATATTTCTGTCACTTATTCAAATCATATCAAATGATAAAGAACCAAAAAACAGTTAGCGAGTGAGTGAAAATGGAGTTTAACGTCGCTGCGGGAATCTTTCACCCATTTGCAGCGACAAATCTGTCAATATACTAAAACCAAATCTAATAACTAAAAAATATTAATGATATAACTACGTATATGATCACAATAAATCTAATCATAAATAATGAGACAGTAATATCCCAAAATAATGATCAATTTTCACCATGAAATAGGTCTTTCATGGTGAAAATTGATCATTATTTTGGGATATTACTGTAGGGATGCAGAAAATAAATTTATAATTTTACAGAAATAGTTTGCATGTAAAATTGATCTATGAATTAAAATCTATTAAAAAAATATTCCCTTCACCCATAGACTGCTGGAGGCTATAAGTGCAAATGCTTTGTTGAGCGGTGGCCGATTAATTCAGCAATGGGAGGGTTAAATAATTTCTCTGCAGATTTGGAACTTGCTGCACAAACACCTCATAAGCAATTCTCCGTGCATGGACATGATGAAATGATGAATAGAAGCAACGGAGACTATTTGATTGGGAACATGAATTCAACATGGAAAATGAACTTAATAATGGAGAACATGAATTCAACATGGAAATAATCTTATTGTGTCTTCTGGGGCGTGTTTCACGAAAGGGGTGTATATTTACGCAGGACGTAAATTACGCGGATTTGCTTGCATTACGTTACTTATGTCCAGCATAAATATACACCCCTTTCGTGAAACGCAGCCCTGGGGTATATATGTATTTGATGGGAAATCGAGGATTCAGGTGTGTGTGTGTGTGTGTGTGTGTGTGTGTGTGTGTGTGTGTGTGTGTGTGTGTGTGTGTGTGTGTGTGT
>JAVCKZ010050802.1:0-17793 GCA_034780755.1 Lepetodrilus elevatus
CTCTCTCTCTCTCTCTCTCTCTCTCTCTCTCTCTCTCTCTCTCTCTCTCTCTCCCTCTCTCTCTCTCCCCTCTCTCTCTCTCTCTCTCGTACTTTTGTACTGGCATGCATTCGTTAGTGCACGAAAAGTGGATACTAGTACATGTATATTATAGTGCTAGAAGACGCATGCATGAGTAGGCTATTATGTATGTAACATCAAACACCAATAGTTACCTGTGTGCTATATTACTGTTGTGCAAGTATTCAACTGCATCTCTCAACTGCTTGAACATTCTTCGGGCTACGGTTGCAGACTGCGCTCCTCGTAAGTTTATGTACTCTAGAAGGTCACCATGACCTGCGTGTTCCATTATGACGTATGCCTTTAATTAATTAAAGAGACAGTAATTAGTAAGTTCTGAACTATTTATTCCAGTTTGTTAGTACTAATCTGTCCAATTCATCAAAGGATGTCCCCCCTTGGCCTTTGTATGAATAATATTTGTCAACATTTCTGCTTTCCTCACATACTTTAGCTATAGAAACTAGAATGTACCATAATATTAAAATGTTAAGCAATTGTGCAATTTAGGTAAATATCTGTGTAAAGCCAATCAATTAAGAAGCGACTTGTAGTAAGTTAGTATATTCTCCTTAGATATAATATAATGCATTTGTGTTTGTTTGTATTAAAGCAATGTAGGTAAATATCTGTGTAAAGCTAATAAATTAAGAAGCGACTTGTAGTAAGTTAATATATTCTCCTTAGATATAATAAGTATGTGTGTTTGTTTGTTTGTTCTTTCTTGATAGTATATGTTACGTTTAACTGTAAAGTTAAAAGCCAATACAGAATTGAACAAAGACTTGAACATACGCATATGGTGAACATGGTCATCACATTACAATTTACAGTGTAGATTCCTGCACAATGTGGTTGTTATTTAGGTAACATTAATAATAAATAACAAGTGCTATGTTGTTAGATTATAGTTATCAAATAATGACTCGGAAAATATGTATTAATGCAGAATGATATTCAAGTGATTCCATTTCAGGCAACATATTATTGTAGCATGCTGAAAGTAGGCCAACATTTAGTAAACGTTTTATGTTATCATTGGGCAATGTACACTCTTTTACTATTCATATCTGAAAGGCAGAAATTGCATACTGACTCCAGTTAGACTACGTATATAATATGCAATGTCTGCCCTTCAGATATGAATACTTTATAGTAAAATAGTGTACATTATTTCCCTATACATGTATGTTGCAACAGATGAATTGTTAGATGCATCTAAGTGTGCATTAGGTTTTCCCTTCAAACGTTTCTTTAAAACATAAACATTAAGCACTGATATGGAACTAACATATAAACCGTATTATGCACGCATGCGATTAGTGGAAAGTATTTAACATTGAAGGACCGTGAATACAAGTGTACAGTGACAGTATTGTTCATAAATAGAACATACGATTCCTTATAAATAGAGATAATGCAATTACTGATGCTTCGTACGTTCACTCAATAATCCTTCAATGAACAGTATTTCAATCTATTAGTATATCTAAACAGTATAAATCTATCTATATATCTATCTACCTTGGTAGGAGTTTCCACAACATCAATCACAGCGATAATATTGTCATGAACAACACATTTCAAAACTTGAAACTCCCGCGGCATAAACTTTTCTCGAAAGTACCGCGGTGCTCGTTTCTTGTTGATAATCTTTACTGCAACTCTTTTCTGAAGTTTGTCCGAAAAGGCACATTTTACTTTGGCGTATGCTCCTTCGCCTAAAGTCGTTCCTAAACCATACCCCAGTTTCTTTAGTTCGGCTTCTTCTTCCGACAATATGAACGCATTTGGTAATCTATTCATATTACTTTACGTTAGTTCTTATCACATGGTCCTGAGCACCAATTTCGCTGTCATCAAAGACAATGTAGAGCGGACGGAATGAATGTCACCAGGATATGACGTCATGCCATTCATGACGTAACGCTTGACAACACTTCCTCTCAGAGTAGCTGCCGTTGTGACTGGTTTCGTCAATTCCATCTCAAATCGATGTGCATGAATTTAAATGCCGCCCGTAAAATATACACGCTTGGATATGTGTGATAATTCCAAACGAATGTCAAATTATCACTCTGAGCTACAGATATTGAAATCAGAAGTGGAACCGGAAGAATGCAAACGATCACAGGCTTTCAAAACGGAGGCGACTACTTATATGCCTACATATAGAGCCATCCTTGCGAGACAGGGGTACCTAGTAAGAAGTACTTTAGGAACTGGCAGTTATTCAAAGGTAAAACTTGCTTACTGCTTCGCAAAAGAAAGGGGTAAAATTGCAGTTAAAATAGTTGATAGGTTGAAAGCTCCCAAAGATTTTCAGACAAGGTTCTTGCCGCGAGAGGTTGAAATTTGGCCGAAGATGTGTCATAGAAATATTGTGACGATGATGGAAATGTTTGATGATGGCAGGAGAATATATATGATCCTTGAATATTGTGAGAATGGGGACGTGTTGCGGTACATTCAGAAATCTGGAGCATTGAACGAACCTCTTGCCAAATGTTGGATATTTCAAGTGTGCGAGGCCGTTCGCTATCTCCACGCCTTGAACATCTCACACAGGGACCTTAAGCTCGAGAACCTCTTGTTGGACGGCAACTTTTTCATAAAATTGTGCGACTTCGGTTTTGTGAAAGGCGATTGCATGAAAGAGTTGAGCAAGACGTACTGTGGTTCCAAATCCTACGCAGCTCCAGAGATTCTCAGAGGAGAGCCTTACGACCCAAAGAAGTCTGACATTTGGGCCATCGGAGTCATCCTGTATATATTCATCACGGGCAAGATGCCATTTGATGAAAGCAGAGGCAACTCCGGGATTCTGGACGAGCAGAAGAAGCTTAACTTTCCTTGGCACAAGTACAAGAAGGTGACAGACGATTCCAAGTCATTGACCTTGTACATGTTTCAGTTCGACTTCCGGAACCGGCCCGATATCGTGGTCACACTAGGGTGCAAATGGCTGCAGTCTGTCCTCAAGGTGGACAGTCTGGAGAACTTGGCCTTACCCTTAGGAAAAGACAGAGAAAAGACTCACAAAAAAAGGCACGTGGAAGAAGACGAAAAAAAGAGCCGGCGGTCATCGGAAGAAACAGGCTCAGAGGCGCCGGTTTCCGGTGCTAAGTGAGACACTTCCCTCCTGTACAATAGTTCCTGTTCCGTTGTGTTCACCAGTTTCTCTCCGTCCACGTGCGTTACAGTTTCTTGGACGAGTTCTCATTACGTTGAAAAGGAGACAATCCTCTTGTGAAGGCTTTGTAGTCAAATTTAGGATTTCTCGCAGTAGAGGGATACTCTTCCAAAAACTGAAACGTATTCAACTCTTTGCAAATCGTGTTCCTTGTAATTCAGTATAGTAATCCACGCACATCAAGTGTTATAATATGTACCTCTATTGTTGTGTTGTATATGTTGAATTTGCATGTATTGACAACTCTTAATATTTTAGTCATTTTTTTTAGGATATTATACGTGTACATTTCAGAGATATTTACATGATTTGTTTCAGCAATTCCTCTTCAATACCCAGTAATCAATGTATCTGATATTCGTGAACACTATGTTTAATTATTTCAGTTAAGGACGTAATAGGTGTTGGGGACTAGGATAGACTATTGTTATGTTTGGTTCACAGTACGCGATTTATTTCCAACATTTTTATAGTTGTTCAGTGGTGTACATATTATAATTTTGTAGTAATATTATATATACATATATATTAATAATAAAAACTGAACTGGGAATCGTGAGCATATTTTAACCAGTTTGGGTGTGTTTTAGCCTTTGAATATGATAATGACACTGGTGACTATGGTTCACTTCAATCAAGCAAAATTATATACAAGTGTGACAGTGCCTATGTAGTGTTCGTACTAGCCCGTATTATATTATGCGATGTGCAATGCAAAAATTAAACATATATTTTTAAGGAATGACCAAATGCTGGACATATATTATGTAACTGCTATGAGTCATATTATGTACAATGTAGTGTAGGCATTCTTCCGTGGTAGAACAGATTTCTCAAGACACCGGAACGATGTAGGGATTATTCCGTGGTTGAACACATGTCTGAGACAACGGTATTGTATAAACATCGCAATCCAGCAAACTTCACCTGAATCCTTTCTGTAATATAGCATTCCATATGAAAGACATGTGTTTTAAATTTAATTAACGTGTATCTTCAATGTCCCCATTTAATTTTCATTTAATTCTCATTTTAACATTCTTCACAATTAACGAAAACAATATTTCCATTCTTCCGAGTTTTATTTAAAATACGAACATTAATTATATACACAATATTCATCGTATACTAGTATATAGTATACAACACATAGGAAAACAATAATCATGACTACTTAATATTACTTAGGTAATAATATGTTAGGTTCAGTATCTGATATGCATGTATGTCTATAGTTAGGGATTGAGTGGTTATGAACACTGTAGGAACTAGGCAAGAGTGTTGTTTCTCGAAGGCATCCACTGATATTCCATAACTCTCGTTAGTGCACGATCACCCCAAGTAGAAGAGATCGCTATGAGAGTACAACGGAGTGTCCTTATATAGTAGACATGAAAACTTTGAGAAACAATACCCAGGGAACGTTTTCATGAAGCTCTCGTAGCTACTAAGAGAGCATAGTGCTCTAGTATCTGTTAGTGTCATTGATCACTAGTCTACGAGAGCACTATGGTCTAATGGTAGATACGACAGATTTTGAAAGGGTATCCTGTATTTCAGTGTTGGCGAGGCCGAATGTAACACGTCATTGTCACATGCAATTATGAGGTGAATCTTCTGTTCCTCATTAGAACTCCATTACGAGATCATTGATGCCAATTTCATATCAAATAGAATTTCCAATATTTTATTCTGTGAAGATACCATTTCATGTGCACACTATTGAATGTATATTGTTATAAAATAAAAAGAATGTGAATTTTCATTTATACAAAAGAAATACTTAATATTTTTTATATATTTTTTTATTATTCATATACATTACTTTTCTCATAGATGTGTACAGTATTAAAGGGTCGAGGCAATATTAATATACATACATATCTCAGGAGATTGTTATCATTAAGAATAATATTCAGATATACTTCCAAGATCTACATGTAAAAAGGACTGGAATCTGTGTCATGTAAAGGTAACACATTATATGAAAAACAAACAAATAAGAATATATACTGTAAATAATAATAATAATTATTATTACATAAATATACATTTTTATCACAATGTTAACATTTTGTAGAAATACTATAAGAACATTATCACAGTTATAGCTTTGATGGGTATTTAATAACTTATGTCCAAGATAAGTTTGGCACTGAATACCCTACCCTAGTCTGTCTCAGTAAATACTTTATAGAATGAAAAACAAACACAAACAATGTTTTCTTATTTTTCTTCACTAAAATAAAAAATATATAATCTGTTTATGTAGATATCAACAAATATTTTGAGTACCTAAATATTATTTCATGCAGAGGGAAGGTGAATGAAAGATGGCACAGGCAAAAAGGCACACTGCTGAAGCACTTCTTCATACACCCAACCAACTACATGGCTGTTCTGTCTTTCTAACCTCGGTATGAAATAATATTTACTCAAAACATATTGCGATAGCGATATAAACAGATCTTTTTATTCGATAGAGCAAATAATATTATTTAAAAAAATCTTGGTTATGTAGTACAAAACAAGAAAAGGAAGATTTTGTATTTGTCATTCTATAAAGTATTTACCACGAAAATCTACCAAATAGGGATATCAATGCATTTCATGCCAAACCTACAGGGTAGTTGATTGTACATAGGAATCTGGGGGCCTATTCTCGAAACGTTCTTATGAACTTCTTAGCCTAAGAAATGTTCGTAGCCATACTATGGTGGTGTTCCATTGACAGTGTTGGACGCACATTCTGGACAGGGAGCTGCTTCTTTCTAGTTGTTCTGTCTGTACTTTCTGTCCAACGCATGCGCAGTTACCAAGGATCAACACCGTAGTGTAACTGCGCATGCGTCGGACAGAAAGTACAGACAGAGCAACTAGAAAGGAGCAGCCCCTAGAAGAATCATTAAGATTGTCGTAAGATCGTAAGAACATTTCGAGAAAGGCCCCCTGGTTCAATATTGGGTAGTAGCACAATGGTATATTGTCGGGAACCAAAGTTCCCGAGTTGGAATTCATGTCAGAAATATTGCTACGAGTACAGGTTGCACAACTTTATTGAGTACGATTTCATGCTTAAAGTTTTGTCCATAAATCCCCACAAAAAAATTCCTTTTGTGAAAACAACAAAACTTGATATCATAACAACTGGCCGTAACACACGTATATGTACCTTCTGTCATCACAAGCACTTGCACACACCTTGCAGTCGAGCATTCATTCATATCTAGTACTCAATCGCAACGACTTCATGACATCTCAGAATGAGATACGTATGCTCAAACATAAGTTGTAGGTTTCCATTATCGTGGTATGGCCATGATCCATGAGATGACTCTAAGTTCTAACAATCAAATTGCCACCGATTTGAAATTGAAGAAATTAAATTTTAAATAATTTGTAGTCAGATTTCACTCATATTGTTTATTCTTTGTATAATACCACTGAACGTGTTTACATTTAATTTACATTTAATATACATTTAATTTGTAAAATTTGACAACACATTTTGAGACATCTTTGCTCATTTTCGTAAAACCTGTTGCCCATTTCTACCGTTAATTCTCTCACTGCTGACTTAGGCACATGCACACATCTTTAGTGCATCTCAGATTGCCTTCAGCATGGAGAGGGTTAATATGAAACCATCCATAATGCCTTGCCCATTTCCATCATAATGAAAACCGTTCACTTTGGTCCGACCGTATATCTGGGGATGCCACTCGGTCGATCCGAATGATATAGTACTATCATCTCTTCCTCGGTGACGGTGTATTTCCTGTGAAAGCTGATTGGCCGACGGAGGTCCGAGATGCACCAATCGCAGCGGGCCTACTAGGATGACTCCGTCTATTGTGAAGCTTGAGTGGAGATGCCTGAAATAAAAAATACTCTGATTATACAAACCAGAACATGGTTATACAATTATATTAATTTAAAATAAGGACATATTATAGTGATTTATTAAAAAATAATATATTGATACAATAATGTAGGATAGCTAGCATACAGCTCATATGGTTTATACCAAAAATTAAATGTTCTACCAAATATTTAAATAATATTTCCAATAATTTCAAATTTGTGATTGTTGCCTCACAGTATGTCTGCTATAGTTTGCATTGTTTTTCTCTTACAAAAAAATATAAATAAAAATAAAATAATGGCTTACTCAATATCCATTTTACAAGATTATAATGTGCAAATTGCTTCATTAATTAATTAGTTATTCTCTGTTTTGAATTAGCCATTAATTCACCACATTAACTCGTGACTGTTATATGAATATACTGCAATACAAACACAATCTGTTTGAAAACACATATCAGGGGCGGATCCAGACTTTCAGTTTAGGGGGGGCTCAAAGTATATTTTAGGGGGGGGGGGGGTGGCCCTCATAATTTCAGTAAGTATTATATTTCATTTTTATGATATAGAACTGTAGTTAACATCATTCTAGGATGCCTTTCAGCATACATGTCTAAAGTTTTGTCAATATAAAGTGTTATAACCAAACCATATTACAAAATATTTATGTTTATTAAACAAACCCCCTTGGATCCGCCCCTGCATATTGATACGTGTTATTGTGCTGCAAATGCTACACGTGATACATCAAAACATTGCAGTTTGCAAATTTAGCATATGTGTGAATAATTAGTTGTATTGTAAATATGATCTTGCTGGACAGTGCTGTATATAAACATCAGTGGTGTGGTAAGTAGTATAGTAATATCACAGTGGATTACATATAGTGGTTGGAATCCCTGCAATATCATTCGAATTACTGCGATACAGTTAACCAGTGGAGGGTCGTCAAGGGAGATAATTCCCAAGGGAGGTAATACTCCCAGCAAATGCAATCGTTCTACACTAGGGGGCAGCGCTGGGTCTGCACGTGGGTTGTGCTATTTATAGACAGTGACATGTGCAACACTGCACACTACAGACTGATACCTGTCGTTGCCGTCATCCGCTGTGGAACAATGCAAAATAAAATATCCAAAATAAAAATAATGTATCATACTTTTCATAAGTTTTTGTCTTAAAGGCATAATATCACAAATTAATTTGTCATTTTGGACCGAATTGGAGTTAAATTGCAGTTAAAAATACAAAGTATATGCTCTTAGCATACATTCGCTTTTATACGCTATTTTAAAAGAAAACAGAGTAAAATTTAGTAAAACAATAATAAATAATAATAATGAAATGATGGTTAAATTAGCAAGTTCTTTCACAAAAACGTTATTGAATGGAAACATATCTATTGTTGATTGTAAGAATTCTGGCAGTATTTTTGGCGATTACTCGATACTTACGACACGATTACCGCCCTTCTCTGCTCCCCGACCGAATGCCTTGTTTGCCTGCTGGGTGAGATTGAGATAGTGAATTGTCAGAGGTCACATAGTGTCAGAGGTCACATAGTGTCATGGCCAGTGTGGGGGGTCATACAGTATTAGGGCCAATGTCAGATTCCAACCCCAAAAGTAAGAGTGGATAACATTTTTTTATTCCAATTTGTGCCAGGAAGCAAGTATGTTCATCTATTTAATAATAATATTACACCTGAGGTACTGCTGTAGATCAGAATATCACTATATATAGTACAGACTATAGTACAGATTGTTCTCACCTTAAATGATATTGCTGCGCCGAATATTGAAGGTCTACTGTTCAAGTTGTCATCGTTAGTCGACATCTGGAAATTGAAGACTGGCGTCTTGGGACGTTCGGGTGTTTGTACCTGATTGAGAAAGTGTGAAACTAATTTTTACATTTTATTTAATAATTATTTTTATTTACGTTAGAATTATCTTTCCCTAACCTCTGTAATTCACTCTCATAAGTCTTCAATTAAGAATACCGTCAATCATATTGGCAGAACACCATCTTTTCTTCCTTTCGCCTTAATTCAGCAATATGTTGTGACAATGTGCCTTCTTAATAAAGGGTGCATTTGTGAAGGCGACACTAGCGTCGGGTCGACAAGAACAGAGCTGCTCGATTACTCTGCCGGCATACGCCGCTTTGCACGCGCATAAATAAGGGCATTGTCGGAGTACTTGGAGCACAAGAAATTCTAAATAGAACGCTGTCAGAGTGTGTGGTGAATGACAACGAGGATAATATAATCGAAAACGCCCAAGTAACTCAAATGGCACCTGGCACACCTTGCCGGCCAAGGCAAAAAAAAATTGAGTTACATCAACTGCGCATGCTCAACCCGACGCTAGTGTCGCCTTCGCAAATGCACCCAAAATCATTACCGGTACAAACCAAGGGACATAACTGTGCGAGAGTAATGAATGTGCCGTACTCACCCTGTACACTGGTAGGGCTCTGAACACAGCTCCATGCATCTTCTCTCCTGTTATGGAGCTCTCGAGGTGGTAGTTGTAGGCCTGAATGAAATCATAATAGACCTGAATAGGTTGGATATTTTTCTTGAAAGAGGACAAGCCCCAAGATTACGAAACCTTTTTGAGTATATGCTCAACTCAAGGTTTTGTTTACAAATTTCTATATAAAATTCTAGCTTGAGCCTGAAATTGTATTCGAAATGTGAGCGTATTGGAATGGAGAAATAATTATAAGAACACGTAATGTATTAAAATATTTTACAGATTATTACCCTAGGCTTGATCAGAGCCTCGAAGAATTTTTTATCTTCAGGCTGCTGAGGTTTTGACCTCGGTCGCATATATGCCGAACGTCGGAATGGACGCCATCTGAAAATTGGTCAAAAATAGTATACAATAAAATATTTTTTATAGGCAGAAAATATTAATTCCTACCATATTTCCTGTCAAATGTCAAAATTATCCTATCTTACTTTTGAGAAAGAACAATTTTAAAAATATATCTACCTTCAAACATACTTGAACCAAAAATACAACATTTCATCAGAAAATTACAAAATTACTTGAGTAAGAACTAACAACAAATTTTAATAAATGTTTGAAATCAAAATGGTCAAAATGATGTTTTAAACTTTGATGGACTGAGAAAAACTTTGATGAGACCGAGATAAACCCTTACAGCTTTTTTCAATTATTGTGTTATTAAAGAAAAAATACTTACTTGTCCTGCTTGAAAATTAGGGGGTATTCGAACTTCTGAACGGGCCGAATTTTCTGAACTGCGCTTTTCCTCCGTGTGATTGTCGCTTGAGGCCGCTGAAGTAGAAATAACGTTTTTTACTAAATACTGTCCAATATAAGAGTAAATTGGGGTTTTAAGTCAAAATGCTTCATAGTTCTGTCTTGATATGATGATAGTGATACATTATTGCTCTATCCAAAAAATCAAGCGTTAAAATCCAAGACAGGAAGTAGACCTACCTCTGTAATATCATAAGGCATTGTGGGAGATCCGGACATTTCCTCCGATACTGGGAACATCAGAGGTCTGGCTTGACCGAAGTAACCAATAAACCTGGTACCCTTCGTACCCCACCAAACTCTGCAACAACACAACTAAATTAGTACTGGGAGAAACCTGTCCAAATAATTAACCATCTCCCTGCTGAAGGTGACTTAAGTTGCCTGATCACATGCAGAAATAGAACACTTTGATTTTATTCAGCAGGGAGAAGGTTAAAGGCATACAAGACACTGCATAGCTATTTCATTTATATAAAATATTCAATAATAATCACAAAGTGAAAGAAAATTTCAACTTTTGCAGAAATTCTGCTTTGTCGTGAAAATATTTCTATATTCATCAATTATTATTATTTTTCAGTGTTAGTTTTTAATAATAATAACAGTAATACTACTAATAATAAATAATACTACCACTAACAAATAGTAAAGTATATTAATATAAATTAAACATCAAATGTACAACAGATAAATAATAATAAACCAACCGGAAAAAAATAATTGGAAATAGAATTCCAGAAATATATTACAGAATGGATTGATTGAATTAATGTTTTACACGCGGTGGAAAGATTTCACCAACAGAATGTCCCATCTCACCGTAATGACCCATCTGTCGACGCAGATAAAACTGCTTTGACGCCATCTACATACACAAGAGAGACAACTTTCGTCAGATGGCCTCGCCAATGAACAATCTGTTTCAGCTTTTCCTGAGGAGAAAAGGATTTATTTTAAAGTATAAAGTGATACAACTGTGGACTACCGGTACCTATTTAACCCTCTCCCTGCTGGATTAGGCACAGGTACATCCCTTTAGGGCATCTCTGGTGGCCTTCAGCATGAAGATGATTAGTTTATTGGATTTGTTTATATCTGCAATATCAGAAAACAATTGTGATATTTGCAGTCTTATTTTTCAAGCATTCCAGGCAAATAATTAACATTCTACCAGCTGGAGGTAACTGAAGATGTAATTTAGATCAAGTATTGTTTGTGGCCCAGGTGGGAAAGGGTTAATGAAATATAAAACTGTAAATTGTAACTCACTGGTTCTTCGGAATCCGTGTCTTCCAAGAATCCTTTCACATCCCACATAGTGAGATAGCCCTCTGTCAACAAAACACTTGTAATCTGTAGCAGGGTTAGATAGAAGATGCGTCTACTGGTCTCAAACCAGAGGGGTTACCCCATTGGCTCAGTTGGTAGAGTGTTGGACTCGTAATACAGCAACTCAGGTTCGAATCCCAGGATCGGTAGGTCACGTGACAATCTATCAGTGACGTCATCTGAATTATCTGGCCCAATCAACTTAAAAATAACTCAATTATGAAACTTTTTGAACACAGTTTCATGCTAATGCTAAAATTGTCTGATCATGTCAGAAAGTTAACTTTCACGAATATTGATGTTCAGCTTTTAGTGATATAAAATTAAAGCCCAATTATTATTATTATTATTATTAACTGTCGACACTCGGACAAACTCACTCTGGTCGCCGGTGATGAGGATGTTGACGTCCTCATCGTGACACACGGAAGTGATTGGCGTGCCCTGTCTGCGGGTCAGAGGTGAAAGTTCACGTAACACTTCCCCCTGAAATGATTGGATTTCCTTGTAGTTTTATTCCAGTTACAAATATGTGGACAAATATTAAAGAACTATTTCCAAAATGGATAATTTTATTTTAATTTTTCTCCAATTATACCAGAGAAAACTGGCGGAAAAGTCCTATAATGCAACAAGTGGCTACAGAAGTTAATATCTCCCTTATGTTGAGAAATCATTGTCCATAATGAATTTAATGTGTTACTTATTTGAAATTAAATCATAAAAGTGCAATATATAAATCAAAATCATTTCACTTGCTTGTAGAAGAGTAGAATTTACATAAGTACAATGATTGTTGTTGTTGTTGATTTGGGGTTTAAAGTCACTTTCTAGAATCTTTCACTAATATCATGACTTGCATGCATATGTACTGCTTGACTAGTCTGGATTTCCACCAGTTTTTAAAGTGCTAAGTATAAGTACAATGATGGCATAACCTTATGCTTTGGCCATTAATTACCAATCACTTTATGACATCATAATGAGGAAAATTAAGAAATAACTGACAAATTGATTAATGAATTATTTCAAATCTACTAATTAACAAAAAAGGTTGCTTTAACATTGAAAGGTTGCCTTCGTCTACAATAGTATAGGAAATGTGTTGCCATAGGCTTTCAGATTAGGGAATCCAAAATTATCTCAAAACAAAATGTTCAACTCAAAATTTGACTAAGAAAAGTTTCGTAATCTTGTGGACTGGATTATACTCCAAAATATTTTGTAATATCGGGGCCAGGGCATAATTTCTCGAAGCTCTCATATCCACAAATGAGACCCTAGCGTTCTCGTAAGTTCCCGATCGCCATCTAGAGAGATCACTAAGAGAGTGCTTATGGTAACGTAGTAGATACGAGAGCTTCGAGAAATGATATCACATTCCACAGAGCAATAGTAGAACTACAAGAGTCATAACTCTTTCACAAATCCATGTTAAAGTATATCAAACCCATGTTAAAGTATAGGCATTACGTAACATTACGACTGTTCTGTGGTATGGGCCCCAGGACCGTCCGACTTCGTACCTCCATGTTCCAGAACCGGATGTGAGCGTCTTGGTGCACAGTGACGAGCAGAGGGTCGAACGTCTCCACGATCATGGCGGCAGCCGGGTCACGTAAAGACGGCTTCCCTTCGTCCGCGTGTCGCACTTTCTTCTTCCTCACCAGAACTTCCTCATCCTTCTTCTCTTCTGGAACTGGGAGAAGAAATAGAAATAGATAGAACTACCGATTACTTAGCCGTTTTGAGGTTCGGGGATGATACTATATATACATGCATCCTGCTCCACCAAAGAATAGTAGCTCTCTCATTGCAACTCAAATACTTGCATGAATCATGTAATGCTGCTATCCCTTTTGTGAAACCTTTTTAGTACGATTTCATGCTCAAATGAAAGTTTTGCTTGCAAATCCATATATAAAATTTTAGCACAAAATCATACACCAAAAAGTCCCGCAATTTTGTGACCACGTTCATGTATTTCCTTGAGGATTAGGTAGAAACTATGCATTGAAACATGCAGATATATAAATGTTTTGGTAGTTCTAGCCTATTTACACTCTAAACTTCACTTAATATTTTCATTTATTTTTTCCCCTGTCACTCATCATTCATGTCACACTGTCGTGTCACTCAACTGGAAGCGGAATGACGTGTCGACTCACTCTCCGGCTGTTCGTCCATCTTCTCCTGACCCTCTTCCTCCTCTGTGTCTCGGTTGTCGCGCTCTTCTCGGCGGTTGTCTCCCTTGTCTCCGCCGCCCATCCCAGTCAGTTCTAGCATCAGTGCCTCGGCCTCCTTGGTCTGAATGATGCCAATGTTGGTGTGAACTTACACAGGTTTAGAATTTCACAGGTTTAGAATTTCACAGGTTTAGAATTTCATGATGCTCAGGAGCATATTTACAGGATATTAAAAAAAAAGATAAAATACAAAACAAATGATAAAATGTAAGATTTTCATTTTATATTTATTTTAAGTGTGATAACATATTATTATTTTCCTGTACTTCCTTACAATCTTCAGCTGGGTGATCAAAATGTTGTCAGTCTGACCCGTTCTGACCAACTTTTACAAATAAACCACCAATGCCGGATTTCATAAAAGGGCTTAAATCAGTTTTGAAGACCAAATATATAGCAGGTGTCATATAGCAAATGTATCAGGTTACAGTTCCCTCGATCCCTCGATATAACGCCCTTCGATGTACCGCAGATTCGGATACAACGCGGGGTCAAATGTGGACGCCATTTTAAAAAACAAAATCAATAAAAAAGAAAAGAAATTTTTAACCAATTATATTCATTGATATAACACGGGTGGCATATCATGGACCCCAACTTCAGCGTTAATATCGAGGGAGCACTGTATGACCATTAAAAGTGTGCATTTCATTCCATGAAACAAATGGTCATAATTTTCCAAATTTAAGGCAAAATGTTTTGTTAGTGCAAACTCATCAAATAATATTTTTGCATTACTCCATGTAATTTATTAATTATTGTGTGCATATTATTTGCTATTTCATGGGGAGGCTTGTTCTACAGTGTACTCACGTTACCAATATGTCCGCCGGACATATGCGACAGCTGAGATGTACGACGACTAACAGACGACATGCTAGCGTCATCTCCCTCGTCTGGTTGCCGATAACCCACAGTAAGCCCCCTGACACAGAAATGCTACTGTTGTAAAACGATTGCAATTATTTATCCATAATACACTGGAAATATCTAAGCAGTGATGTTATGATGTATACATTAATTATATATGTATATGAATGGGCAAATGGCCTTGATACCATGGGCCGAGATTACGAAACTTTCTGAGTACGATTTCATACTCAACTCAGAATGTTGTTCATAAAACGTCCTGTGACGTCATAATCTGAGCACAAAAACGTACTCCTGTGAGTAGGGCTATGACGTCACATGACGTTTTATGAACAGGGCCTTGAGTAGAGTACTGAGTAGAGTATGGACAAAGTTTCGTAATCTCGGGGCCATATAAATGATTGATACTGAAATAAAAACTTTTACAATTTGCATCAAACTTAAAACCAAATAAACAAAATAAATTCCTTCAATTCTTTGTAATTTCTGTAGGTGTGTGAACTTCAATAATTATTGTTGCAGTAATTAATAAATATTCAATTTTTTTCAACATGGCAGTGGGTATAGCTAGGTATAAATTCAATATACACACATAAGATTAATAGGAGACTTGAGCGTGGGTGTTGTACCAAAATTTTGCAAGTCTAAATGCATTTTGTATAATTTAAAATAATTTTTTCTTTACAGAAATACAATATATTTGCATGAGTGTATATTCATGTGCCTGACTACAGACATGCATGAGGTATAAAACCTACTTGATATAAGCTGGATCTAATTTCCGGACTTTATGTACGAGGACTTTAATATCGTTGACTCTTCTTTCTCCATTTTGTTTCATGCGATGATTACTCTGAGAACTGACGAGAGTTGGGGCTGGTAATTCAAATCTGAAAGTGAAAATATTTGTATTAATACTTTTCTACACTGAACATTGTATTTTGTATGTTGGAACAAAATTATTTTTTGATCAAATGTAAATTTTGTTTTCTTTCTTACCCATGTCCTTTAAGGCATAATATCACAGATATTTATGGTTGTTTTGGACTAGTTCTTAGCTATAATTGCAAAGTACATTTACTTGACATACATAAAATCATGTTTGTACTTCCAAAAAGCTTTCCACCGCGCTGTGTTTGACAAATCTTCACTGCAACCCCACCTGCGACCCTTAGAGTTGGGTTTAAATTAAACACGGGCAACGGCTTCTTATACATGATGCAAAAGGGACATAACTCTGTTTGCTCGAACACATTCCTATTTGAAAAGTGATACATCATATGACAAGGAAATATGACTTTCGTAGCCCTATGATTGTTCTGTGGCATTGGGGTCTGGTAGTTCACTATTCTAATTATCGGTACTCCAGCAAGGAAATGCTTAAATAATCGGATAAACAATAAATGAATTCATTTTTTACGTCGCGGTGGGAATATTTCACTCAAAGGCGACGACAATCGGATAAAAACTATCGGTTGCTATGATACGGGTATGATACAAGAATTCCGCGGTACCTACACTTTTGCCACCACAGCCTTGGCCATATCCCACAGCACCACATTGCCATTGCTCATTCCCGTGGCAATCAGAGCGGTTCCGGATTCTGCAGATTCGGTGGAATCCGTTACTATGGTGATACAGGTCACCTCGTTGTTAGTTAGCACGTAGTCCTGGAATCAACAGAGATAATGGAATTTAAAAAAGAAAAAATGGTAAAAATTGTGTAAACATTATAAGAAAGCGACTCTAAACCCCAATTCCAAAAATAATAATTGTGTAAATAAAAATAAAAATGATATTAGTAATATAAGGAATGCTTTCAAGTAAGAATCATAGGTTGTTTAGTTTTGGTAATGATTGATTACATATCACATATGTTTCTCTTATGACATACGACATACATAATACTACTATCTCCGACTCTCGTACCTTCTTGAACACGTTGGTGACCTGAGCCATATTCTGACCAATGGCAGGCAGCGGTGGTGACCTGAAGGGGTCGCTGGAAGAGGTTGAACAGAAGCTGATTTCCCGAGTCATGTAGTAGACGTCGCTGAACTCCCGCGTTACAGACAGATCGTTGTTGTCGCTGGCGTCCTGAAACAACAACATTATGACGTCAAATTCGCCCAATTTAATTTTGAAGTAGCTTATTATATATGAGGATTATTGTAAGTTTATAGTAATTTAATTTCTTGGTATTTCTTTCATCCATACAGGACTGGAAGCTGCAGAACGAGGTGTCCGAGGGTCACCTACCAGAAACAGCTTTATCTTGTTATTCCAGCCTGTGGCTATGATGATGTAGTCATCCAGATACTTCTTCAAAATGATGCCGACAATACTGAAGTCCTCCTCCGTGCCTCGGCCGGCCTTGGACTTTATCTCCTGCCCCGCACCGAAATCCCAGATCTTGATTGAACCTTGAAAATTCACCGGAAATTTAACTTTCAAGTCAGGGTAAATTTTGTAGTGAGGTTTGTACATTGCTGTGTGTGAGTGAGTGAATATGGAGTTTTAACGTCGCTGCGGGAATCTTTCACCCATTTGCGACGATTGTACATTGCTGATAATCATGTTACATTTGCTAGATATTAACATTGATTTATGACTGAAAACTAAGAAGAAAATATCAGAAAAGAAAATAATTCAAATATTTTTCAAATATAGAAATTGAAATTTCAGATAGCAAACTGTTGTAAATATTGCAAATATTATTCAGCATTTAAATATTTGAAGCCAGGTGCGATACAAGATGCTCAACATTCGGCGGCATTGTTACCAAGGTCTTGCTGGATTGTGAGTAGGAGCAACTTGAACTGATATCACACAAGACTACATATTAATAATTACCGTAATTACTCTAATTATTCGTACGCTCTAATAGTTCGTACACCTAAATTAGTTGCCGAAAATAATTTTT
>JAVCKZ010050813.1:0-17788 GCA_034780755.1 Lepetodrilus elevatus
ATTAGTCTAGTGAATGTGTTTACTTGCTTCTACTCAAAAATGCCTACAGAAGTTTGTTTTCCTGAAAACCCGACTAGACTATAATACTATTTGGCTTAGGAGGGAGTATTATAGTACTCAACATTTTATTATCATGACAACATTTCTCTTCAATGGACATTTTAATACACTGAATGTTGTTCCTGCATCTGTGCTGGGACATTAAAGAGACATCTATGAAGCCATGAAGCCCAGAGTCTCCAGTAACACATTAACCATGAGTACAAGTAGTGTGGGAGTTGATGAAGTACTGACGACAGGCCTAATGAAGAAGATGAAGAGCATCTCTTGAATGCAGTCGGCAGGTGGGATGACCCTGTTGTGACCTCTCATTAATTGCAGGCATCAAAGTGTGCAAACATCGTTAAGGCAAACTTACGTGGACGTGAATATCTCGCAAGGGTGTGTCGGCAGATGCTCTGCCTAGTGCTCTGTCTGGGAAACTTCTTTACACTAATTAGCCATAGGAACCCTTGATGAAGTCGTCCATTGCTTACACAGGAATAATAAGAAATTACGCTCCGACTTCAATCTTACTAATAAAAACAGCGGAATTTCTTTTTTACGGCCAATATAAAAAATATCTGACAATAGGTGAAATACCTCTCTAAAATTATTTAAAGATCTGAAAAGTTTTTCTAGAGTAAAAACATTTTTTTTTTAAGGCATGATGTACTGCAAGATAAAAAGGAAAAGAAAAAACTGCAGTTGTCTGGGGAATAAAAAATTGAGAAAGCTAAACACGAACTTCTAAGCTATCGTTAGTAATGAGCAGGCAAATAAACAACCAAAGCAAGTCATTTAACAGAAACCAAAGGATGTGGAATGCAAAGATGTACATGTAAAACTAATTAATACATGATTCAGTTTGTGAGGTCCAACTAATCTCTTTCCCAGATCTCGGTCTGTCAAGCCACTTAGGCTGTGATGAATAGTGATGAAGTATCCCGAGATAAAAATATCAGACATTTAATAACATCTCAAATTTTAATTAAATTAAAATCATTAAATAGTCATTTGATTTTTTTTTAGAAAAGCAGGTTACTTTGTGATAAAAAAAAAGAGTATGCTAAATTGCATTTTAACTGTTATAATAATTGTAGATAAATTTGACAATACATCATTTTGGAATTCTCCAATTATTTTCTTATTTTTAATCCATTTTTAATTATCACAAGTAAATTTTAAACAATCACATACCATTAAATGTCATCTTATAGTTGAACGCATCATGTGTATGAAATGATAATATTAATCAATAAAAAAACTACTTCATAACCTTTTTGCCATTATTTATGAAGGATATAAATGTAAAAATTATACAGCAGGTTGTCATTATTCAGAATAATAAAAGAAACCCCCAGCAACTCTAATGAAGGCGATGCCAAACGTACTGAATGTTTCAACCGCGAGCCATGACTCAAATATACTTTGACCGGATCCAAAACCTATGGGGAAATTAAGCTCACATAGAATACAAGTGAAAATCATCATGATTTACTGCCGTTCCTTGATAATAAAAAGGTACTGCTCCCTCAAGACAATTGGATCTGCTGGTGTTCGTTTCATCATCTGGGCAATGAACAGGGGCCAGTGTGGTAATATCAAGTTACGACTGACATACACACTCAGTGTATCACAGCCAACGTCCAATCAAATTAGGACCGAAATCTACATCAATTATATAAACTAACTGAACTTGACAGTAACTGTTATATAGAATAATTCCACTAGGTTAATATAAACCAAATTTTCTTTTCTTCTTTCCCAAATAGACCCAGAGAGACCAATTGCAACAAAATGAAGAAAATAAATAAATTGTAACCAACGTGACCAATGAACATGTTAAAGCTGTTGCGAGTATATTTCTCAGATGTGTAGTGGTAGATGGTAATCTTGACTAGATGATGAAACTGTATTCTATGGTAAATTGCACATCTGCGGAAGTTGATTTGCCTTTGAAGATAATCAAGCTGTGAAATATAACGTCAATTTTCTCGCCATATGGACATTGGATACATTCCCCTAAATTAGCTGTACATAGCTTTCAAATTGGATGGGCTTGAATGTCTATAAATGTGACCAACAATAAAATCAAAACAACTGATGGAAAAATTAACCCTCTCCCTGGCCCGATCACATGCAGAAATAGAACACTTTGATTTTATTCAGCAGGGAGAAGGTTAATGAAACCTCCACAGGCAAATAGTCTTGCTTAGTGGTAGGTTGTGGGTTGGGTGGGACGTGGGGTGTGGGGAATGGGGGGTGTAGAATGTGGGTGATGGGTTTGGGTGGAGGCATAGGGTTGTAGGTATCAAGTGTGTGGGTGGAAAGTGCAAGTTAACAGTGATTACGGTACCTACAGCATAAGGGTGTTGACACTACCATTGCCTGATCTATTTCTCCACCATTAAGCTGGAGTTGTCAGACGGCACTTACAAAGCCACACAATTTGATTGCAATAATCAATGTTGTTTCCTTAGTAATTTGTGCCACTTTTAGCAATATTTCTGCCATCTTCACAACTGTAAATGTGGCAAATATCCTGTTTAAGATTACTATCATGGAGGTGGGCTAGAGAGAGATAGAGAGTCCCCTGTAATGACCAGTCCATGAAAAGGACCTGTTTATCGATCACCACCGACATCAACACAACATTCAAGATATATATTACAATACCGACAACTCAAACATTACATCAACACAACATACCAAATGTAAACAGTGACAACCCACACATTAGCGGGCGTCAATTAAAAAAACTGCATCTAGAAATGTTACGATGGCATCGCTGAAAGCGTAATTATGGACACTGGAAGACATTATACATATTTTATATTATACATGACAATAAACATGTGCACTTCTTGCCTCTAGTTAACACAATAAATCTAGAGTGAAGAATTCTTGCCAATAGGTAAAGTGGTCATATTGAATTTTTCCATGCAATGTGTGGGCGATACCCTAGTCTCGACAATGTTTGTCATATTCAGCTTTTGGCTTACAACAGATACTATCCAAGAGGCACCATAATCATTTATTGCCACATATTGACCACAGAAATAAAATATAAATGGAAATCATTTCATTCTTTCAATTCTGGTAGTACAGTGCTCCCTCGATATAACGCTTAAGTTGGGGTCCATGACATGCCACCCGCGTTATATCAACGAATATAACTGGAGAAAAAAAAAATGGGGTCCACGTTGGATCCCGCGTTGTATCCAAATCCCCGGTGCATCGAAGGGCATTATATCGAGGGAGCACTGTATACAAGAAATAAACAATGCTAGTCTGTCAAGTAAAAGTAAAAAAAAATCCATGGGCCAGTGAGAGAAAATGGTTTAAGAGTAAGCGTCCATTTTCATCATCCAATGTCATACAGTTGACTCAAAGCATGGACAAATAACGACCAACAAAAGTCTGACCCAACGTCATATGTTATTCCAAAGTATGGAGATAGACAGGAGCTGAAACAAGTTCTATTACGCATCCACACTTTTATAGTCAAACTCTTCTTTAGATTCATACAGAGATCAGTAAGAACGTCTCCTTGCAACTGGAAATGGAGAAGTACTGCAGTAATTTTGCTTAATTTAGCATGGAAGCTGCTAATCACTGCTGCAAGAAACCTTTGTTACTTTTTGATATACACACCCATGAAATGGCTTTCAATGACTCCAATTAATTCTACAGAGACCAATACAACTGGAGACGTTCTAACTGACATAAACTCTGGAAAAGGTTGCTTATCTGGCAGCAATACAGAGGGAGATTAATTCAGGAAATTACCTGACGTTGGGCTTAGCTTTTCAATATGCCAACGTAGCATTTCCAATTTGGATTCTTTGTCTTGCGAAAGCTGACATAGCACATAGGACTGGAATAACATTGTGCAGAGAAGTTCAAAGCTGAATCCAGTCAATGAGACGAAGGCCAGTTAGATCTGGGAAATTAGCCGGTGCAACCTCCCTCCCTCCCCCCACATCCCCCACCCCATCCCTCCCATCCACAAACCATTGGCATCATTATTAGCATAAATTGTTCAACCAGTGAAACAGTATTTTCTCTAGAAGTGAGGATAAATTTATAGCTGGATATCGAGGCAAATTGAGCCTATTGTAATTTTCTTAGATCCATGGACAATGCCCTCAATTTTAAGAAAAAAATAAAAATTGAAATTCTGTATTTCACTGGGGTCGATGACGTAGCGCGTTCAAGAGCAGTTATACTGTCTGGGCCCTCAGGACGAGATATTACGATTTAATTTCGCAGCATGGACAGATTGATTATTAAACTAATGCTTCTTCTCTCAATCTCAATCTGTGATCTCTACCAGTAACCCCAATCTTTTAACAAATCATAAGGCATTTAATAGCATATATTTTTTTATGACATTCATGGTGAATGAGTGAATATGGAGTTTAACGTCGCTGCGGGAATCTTTCACCCATTTGCGACAATGAGATTCATGGAATCATGGTGCTAATATTTCATTAATGGGTGTTACGGTGAATAAAATGCAGTTGAAATTTTAACTGGATGTTCCATAATACATATAAAAACAGCATACATCCAAAACTGGCGTTAATATTTCATGTAGTGGGTGCTGCAGTTAAGACTGTGCGGTTGTGCGCTTTCTTGGAAGTTTCACAACAAACAGAAAAACAGCATAAATCCCCAGCTCACTACTTATATTCAAAACGTTCTCAATTCTTGAGGTTGCTTGCTTGCACAAGTCAGCGATACCCCAAACACCAAAAACAAACAGGAAATCATCAGGTTCATCAAGTCTGAAGATATCGCGGCTTTGCAACTTTAAAAAAATCCAACCGAGATCCGTTTAAAAAATATATGGGAGATATGGGCAACGTAAATACGAAGAAAAGTGAAACGAATCCCACCAACCAAAGTTAACTCAATAAAAGTTTACCACGGAGTGCCAAGAACATCAAACACTGTCAATATGGAGGAAGGTTACAATTAAAAACTTGCGTGACGGCTGTCGGATTAAGAACCAATTAGCCTTACTTTTCATATGTATTTGTTCCAGTTTTGCCTTTTATCCCAGGATAGATGCCAAGGTTTGGATATTTGCGAATGTCAAACATCTGTCATCTGACACTGTTTTGATTACTAATCTGAGTCGTCCCATCAACAGACAAGTGCATTTCCAGATAGGAAAGTCTAGCAGATATCTCGAAAGGGGCCAAGAATATTTCAAGGGCAAATATCAAAACCATCCAGCTCCATTTTCTACATGTTCTAGAGAGAGCTGTACTGAGAAATTTGTATTTCAATTCAATGTACTTAACACCCAAGTAGTCTCCCTGTCATACGCCTTGCTTGATATATATTAATACTAGGATATTTTCCAACTTTCCAAACCTTATGCTATAATGTAACTAAGTACATAATTGATCTTAATGATAATTCAGAGTACTATATTTTCAAAAGTGAATAAAATGTGGATTAAAAAAAAAATGCCTATTATAAAGCTATATATAATTCTGACATTGCAGAATTGCAATGTAGTCCCAGCAAATATTAATCAATTTAAGTAAAACACAAGGACAAAGGCATAAATGAAAGGTATAAATACAACACTGGCAATCTTAAACCATGTAATTTGTATACTAAATGGACAAGGCTTGTGTGAGCCATCGAACATTGTACTGTATTCTATCAGAGTGTAAATGGAAAGCTATAGTGAGAATGTTGAATAGGGTTAGGGGGGCATGGGGTGGATTATACAGGTGATAGGGTAAGGGGTGGGTAGGTACATAACTTGTTATTGGTGGGGGTGGAGGGGGGTTGAGGAAAGACTATTCCTCTTTCTGAAAAGATAAAATCCACGTCTTGGTTTGCCAGAGATAGAGTGAAACGACCCAAATTCTAGGTAAAGGACCTTTGATGTTAGAGTCTTTTTTAAAGAAACATCATCTGCCATAATGCAACAATAGACCAGGGAATATGCTGCTATGCAGCGTCACGGATTATGTATGTTTACTCAGACACAGTTTTCAAGCAATGCAAATAAACCGCAAGTCGTAAAGAGAGGGCAACAAGATCATGCAGACATTTAGTGTTGATACTTTCTTCCATTTTATTGCTCGTAAATGTTGGGGGGTCCATTCCTGCCGGATTAGGGTAGTTTGTGCTGAAAGGCTGTAGCTATTGTTCATCTAGACATCATGTATTATGCTGTGAAGTCGGTTGTGTTTTCACTAAGTGAGTATTTAATGTCCTTTGTGGAGAAAGCAGAAATGTCCACTCCGTGACTAATTATAAAAGATTTCTGTCCATGCGTTCTGAAATGCAGTTCTCTATGACATAGTAAATGTCAACCGCTGCACAAATAACACTAAACGTCAACCGCCGCATAAATAACACTATACGTCAACCGCTGCATAAATAACATAGTAAATGTCATCTGCACTAAAAATACAAGAATTAACTAAACTTTGTTGGCAACAAATTCAACAACAAAAAATAATACATTTAAAAAACGTAAATATTTAAATATTAATATATCAATATTGAAAGGACTTTGGATTATTAGTTAATATTAAGATAGACCCACTATCATTACAATAACTACCACCGGTTCCATTGCCCACTATCATTACAACAACTACCACCGGTTCCATTGCCCACTATCATTACAACAACTATCATTTCAAGAACTCTCATTACAACAACTACAGTGCTCCCTCGATATAACACTGAAATTGGGGTCCACGACATGCCACCCGCATTATATCAACGAATATAATTGGTGGGGGGGGGGGGGGATATAAAAAAATGGGGGACCCTGCGTTGTATCCGAATCCGCGGTGCATCGAAGGGCGTTATATCGAGTCGAGGGAGCACTGTATCACCAAAATGTCCACGATTATTTTCTCACCTGATCACTTGCAAACGATAATGGCCTCCTAGCAATATCCATGTTATCCAGCTGTAGCTTGGTAATAGCTCGCTCTGAAACAGGAATAAAAAACAATTATAGAATACAAGTTCCACAATAAAATTTTAAATATATAACTGAAATATCGGCATACACGAACTATATAAGTAGCAACGACAAATTGTTAATGTGTAACCCTCTCCCTGCTGGATTAGGCACATATACTGCTATTAGTGGCATCTCTGGTTGCCTTTAGCAGGGAGATGGTTAAATTGATTTGAAACTCTGAAGCTTCAGCCATGCAAAACAAAAATCAGGATTTATTTACTCCAAGAAACATTATCGTATATTTTTTTTACGACTTTCGTATCTAATATGTTTGCACCATTTAAGAACATGCACAATTATAAGATGCGAAAGTATCCTCTTGGGAATCTTAATCAAAGGTAGGCCAATTTGAAATCATCTTGTATCAAACAGGGGAATACCATCTCCGATTGCTTTAGTATCTAACCACAATCAATACATTTTCGATTACACAAACTAATGGAAACAAAGTTTATAGGTCCCTGGGGAAGACTCTTTTAGCAATATTTACCACAAATTTGGTCACGATGAATGATTATGTTTGAAGAAGTACATGCATATACGTTAACTATTGAGTCCAGGGGGACAATTTCATTTGATTTAGGACTGAAATCACTTAGGACAAAGTGCAGAGATATATTTTTTTTCATTTAATCGCAGTGAAAGCAGTCGCCTTCAAGACATAAACTAGTAGATTTCTTTTTTCTGTGTTCATTCTAATTAAATAAATAGTAGTTTGCATTTAATAGATGCCCGCAACAACTTAATACCAATGTAAAAAGGTTGGTTACTTTACTGACGTTGCCTATGTATCAAGGTTGAAGAGGTTGGTTTTAAAAAGTACTTTAACAATTTTCTCTGTGGTACACGGAAATCCTTAATTAATCTCCTGTATTTTCTATTTCTGTGAGATACTTACTCCAAAACACACTTGAATAGTCCATTCTCAATTCCCCAGCTTGGCTGATCTGGGGAATTGATAAGCGACTATTCAAGTGTGTTTTGGAGTAAGTATCGAAATAGAAATACTAATACATATCTTAACTAAACATCTTATAATTTGGATACAGAAAATTAATTAAACTGATGTAAATAGAAACAGTTTTACAGGAAGCAGTCTATTATTTCTGAGCTTGGCATATATACTACTTTCCTACCGACATACAACAATCTCGCAATTATTGCTGACATTCATCACAGGAAAAACCACTAATTCACAAGTACGAGGAATATGAGCGATGGTATGGATGACTGGTCCAGACATGCTTAGAATTTCATAAAAAAAATATTTAAAAAAACCACATGTGGCTTCCCCAATGCAGTAAAGTGTTCTGGGGGCAATAAAGTGTTCTGGGGGCACGTCGTGACCCGATGCCATGTAGCGACTCGCACATGAACACACTCGACTCACACATGAACACTCACTGTATGGGCATGGATTCAACAACTGACGGAAACAGTGTGAAATGACATGCCCATCACCAGACTTCCACAAATTTGTGAGACAGTTATAGCACTGACATATTGTCTGTCAGACAACCCACAGAACATGCAGTTATGGAGGTGAAAAAAAAACAACCATGAAAAAACCCAGTCGGTACTGCATGCATATTTTAGCAACACATAGCTCTGTGGTGACTTGTCTATCGCTACTGATAATAAGGAGTCAAAACTATCTTGCACTTAAAATGAGCGAAAGGAAGGTATTCGAAATATTCAGTTCAAACCAAACTTTTGAAAACGTGCAATGCACATCTCGTTGGCTATTGCTGTTAGTCATATAATATATGTGAATTGAATTATGCATGAGGAACTTAACTCTAGATTTTGAAGGAAGTTAAACACTTAAAAAGTAAGCTAAACGCCCATTCTGAAGGTTTTTTGTGATGGAAATATGTTAATAGTGAAAACTGTGGCTGAACACAAATGCATGCAAAAACAAGAAAAATAACAGACAGACACCACAACCATCATCACCATTAACACCACAACCATCATCACCATTGACAACTCAGCCATCATCACCATTAACACCACAACCACCACCATCATCATCATCATCACCATTGCTACCATCATATCATCATCATCATCATCACAACAACTACCATCATGACAATAGTATTGTCACAATACCATCATAATCATCACCCACCAACACTATCATCATCACCATCATCATCATTATCATCACCACAACCACTACAACCACCACCACATCATCACCACCACCAGGTGGTGGCTAAACATATATCATTCAAGCCACCCTGAAAGAAGCCAACCTTTAGTAGTGTTCTGGAATGCAGCACTGAATCTTCACTACCCAAAACTGGTTAAAATTCAAACCATCACCCACAATACCCCAAAGGCAGAATATCCAAGGGTTTAATAATCAATATAAAACCCATGTAATATGCACACAGGGTTCAGATATCGCTCGCAGACACAACTAACTCCCGACTTGTCACAATATCACTTTTCCCCAGTCAGTTGGGTGCAAAAAATAAAGAAAAATGAAAACAAAAAAAAATGGAGAGAAAAAAAGCTCATGACCTTCATCCTTCATACACCGTGAACAATGGGCGAGGCAAGCTTGGACTATTACTAAGAACTGATCAAATACGACGTATACTCTACTACACACTTTATCTTACGTTCATAGACATGGGAACGGCTAATCCATAGTGGGTTTTTGTCATAAACTGGAAAGCAATTTTACGCAGATTTTTGTACGTGTCGTTCATAGAGCCTTCTCAATAACTGTATAATTTTTCCATAATTAAAAGCCTGCGAGGCGGAATGGGGGAATTCCCAGTTTACACAGGCAGGCTCGCAGGGAAGTATGACAGGCTCATAGCCTCTGATTGCAGGCTCACTCATGTAGAAAATGCCTTGTCAAGTCTGTCACATGCCTCAGCAACATTTGGTGTATCAGAGTTGGAGGAGAGGACAATCATGGAGGAAATACAGATTTGCCAAACGCCGACAATCTTTTGAAGATTAAATATGATCAAAGAAGTTGGATAGGGAGTTGATGAAACAAAGGGATGCAACAGATAGATTAATTAAATTAATTTTTTTTAATGTATGTTTGGGATTTGGTTATTTGCATCAAAATAGGAAGCTAATTTCTAATTTCGCTTTCTCCTTTGGGAGGGTATTAAAAATCCTATTTTTCAGCCATGTTCTGATTGGAATTTATATTCGCCTGGTTTTGACAGTAAACTGGTTAAAGCTACCAACAACCGTTTGTAGTGATCCATTTCTTTGAAATCTCCTGCACATTGTAGTAGAAAACCTTTACATTAATATCATGTCGTCCAAGTTCCTATCCAGCAGGAATATCGAATATCATGACCTCATTAATATCTGCAGACAATGTTCGGGATATCAATCAGCATTGTCAGGATATCAATCAGAATAAGTCATATAAATCTGAACTATTCAATCTCAAATATCACCAATTCTTCCCAAGAAAGACTTCAATGCATTGTACTGAAGGAAATATTGATGGGTTCACTGTAGTGTATACTGTTAACGTTTCACGTCATTACCTTCAAAATGGTTTAATTTAATAAAGACAATACCCCTGGCCTTATAGACAATAGGGAAAAGGCACAATTGATAAGTGTCTTTGAATTGTCTTTATATATAAAACTACAAACATATCATATTGTACTGATCCGATGATGCCAAAAAGGCTTGTACTTAAACAAAGTTTGATACAAACGTTCTTGCAAGTTTATGTAGTTCGATAACATGACTTGAATTTTTAAATATTTTTACATCAACACTCTTTCAAGCCTGACAATTTATTTATTTAATTTAGTTTTTTAACCTTCTCACTGCTAAATAAAATCAAAGTGTTCTATTTCTGCATGTGATCGGGCAAGTTAACTCGCCTTCAGCAGGGAGAGGGTTAATTGGTGCTTAGGGCCACTTTTAAGAATCTTTCACTTGTATCACACCCCTGACAATTTATAAGGACACACTCTATATGCCAATCTGCAGACACGATCTCTGTGATCTTTTCTGTAATAAAAACTACGCTAAAATGTTTTTACCAATGGTGGCAACTTTCCATAGCAATCACTTGCATACCATCGATGACCTGACAAGATGACCTCACGAGACAATTACACAACACAATCAAATTTGTCTACCTGGCACCAACATTTATGTGTGTGCCAACATGCAATTCTAATGTTTTTTGGCAACATATCACGACACACATGATACACATAGCGCTGATATCTATACACCTAATACCCTTTAAATTGAATTCAACCACACAAGCAGGCCAATAAATCTGTGTTATCTTTGTTTTATCAAGGATTGTTTCTCTAAGCTTGGTGAAATGTTTGGAAAATATTAACTCTGGGGATCACACATAGTGACACAACATCCGCTTCACTGTAAGAGTCTGTACCACTGATGTGATGCTCTCAACAGTTTACTTATTTTTACCTTAACTTTAATCAACTTTTAAAATATGTCAATGAACTTAACTCAACTGGCATTCCTGTCACAGATTACATTATTCACATTTTATAACAATTTGCAAAATGTGTGTTCTTGTGAAGTACAGCACGACATAAAATCTATTCTTCCTCGTAAGAACAATGTTTATGGCAGTGGCTGCAATTTAATGGGCCAGGCACGCACATTATGAAGTTCTCAAATTCCAAAAGTTATGACATATTATGCGATTTCTTTTGACAGTTGTTCTAAAACTTATAAAGTAAAAAAACAAAACACAAACGAAGAATTCCAGATTTTTCAGGAATTATAGAATTGTTCAGGGAGTAACGCCACTAGTATTGATAGCTTAACCTTCTCACTGCTGCTGTTAATCAGAAATTCCCTATGATTAACCAGTAGAGAAGCAACACTTTTAATTAAAAGATCAAGAATTACAAATCAATTGTTGCAATAGTATTATTGTAAATCAATACGAAACCTTTGATCTGAAAATGATTGTAGTGCTACAATGGTTTTGCGAAACTGGCGCAATAAATATGTAATGAAGACTCCTACTGATAACAAAAAACATCATTAGGAACTCACACGGGGAAAAAAACAATCTACCAGAAAATTGGCAATTATGAAATGAATACATGATACCTTTGAATAAACATGATTAAGTGTATGATTTACTATTGTATGAGGCCAACGCTGCTTGGAAATGGAAAACATATTTACACGAAGCTACGTTTGTCTGAGAATGCAATACACTGCAAATCCCACATTGCATGGAAATGGAACAATGTTAACAGATCAAAGCATGTCTAGAACATCAGAAGAACGTAATATTTGGTCGTATTAATCTTAATATTTTCATTAATGTTTCCTACAAATACCTAGAAATGACTTACACGCACTGACTACGCATGACAATATTACTTACAAGTATTTCTGCAATTTTATTGTTCGTATCCCGAAATAATCGTTCGGAACTTGGATCGGTTCAATTGATATTCCTTATCCAGTTACTTTCTGTAGATGGAAAATGGTCTACGATTTGATCTCTGGCGGCCAGATATTAATCTCGCTGGCTGTCCTGAGTCTGTCAGGTTAAGAACCCCTGGTCCCTCAAAGGTATTTATTCCTGCATTATAGGATTGACCATAACTCAATTCACATTTACATCAGTCCCCAATAGATAAATGCTGCGAAAATTGGATCAGACCTAATAGAAACGTTACTTATCACCAAAATGAATGCCTTTTGGGGATATAACTTGAAATTTCCCACCGAGAAATGTAAATGTCAAACACCTAGCTAAATTCCACCATAACTTGAAATTTCCCAACTGTTCCTTCTTGAAACTGAACAATGGATCTATATCCTTTTAGAAAATGAATATTCAAAATTCTTGCTCCCATCGAGAAACATGAATATCAAACACCTGGCTAAAATTCCATCATAAATGCCAAGAATGTAAAATACAACGTAATTCTGTCATAAATGCCAACAAAGTTTGAAGGAGTAATTACTATTACATCACAACATCTGTACATCATGTTGGATAATTTCTACCTTAACCCTCACCCTGCTGAAGGCGAGTTAACTTGCCCGATCACATGCAGAAATAGAACACTTTGATTTTATTCAGCAGGTAGAAGGTTAAAAAAAACCCACCTAGACATATCGGTTGCTCTGGCTAATTATCTATCATGGATATCTGAATGTGAAGATGTTCTTGAACATGTACACACTCTATTTTTACTACAGAATACAAATATAACCATTGTATCCGATGTAATTAAAATCCATAGCAATCATTTATGCTGCAGTGAAGGGCCATCGAGAAATAGCTGTGAATGAAAGCACCTGACAGGGATAAAAATTTGTGACAAAAAATACTGACATGTTATATTGATTGTCCATGATTGTTGTTGATACTGGACAGTCAGCTGTCTATACTTATCAGCAACGATCTACAACAGAATTCCTTAAGGGTCTGATTAATCATACTTATTAAAATGGAAGACCACTGCCAGATCAATCCAAACTGGACAAGATGTAACATGTGTAAGTTAGGAATGAATAAATTAATTAATTCGTATTAGCAATTTCAGATTGGTCATAAATGTTCGAATATAGAAGATATATATTTTTACTACTACCGTAATCATCTCAATGAATGCCTGCTAACATTTTAATTTGTCACAACTCAGATACTGAAAACTGTTCGTTTTTGAGACTGAACACAACAACAATGTATCTATATCCTTTTAGAAAATGAATATTCAAAATTCTTGATCAATAAAGATATTTTCCACAGGGAATTACCCTAGATTTTCAGGACAGTTAACTTATCCATGAGTTTCAAAGACAGAAAAATCATAATAACAAAGTTAAATGTTTCATATTTTCTTGTTTCAATACTAAAAAGGTAATTCCTTTGTGTTGGGTAATTATGGTGATAGGGTGAATCGACACACGTGAGATTAGTTTTCTACTCTAATAATTATATAAGATAATGAGGAATTTAATCCATGATTCATAAAACAGTAGAAAGTGGATGGGAAAGATTACAAAAGTTTTACAATATGTTCCAGAACGGATGTTCTGAAAACTTACTTCCAAACAGAATTAACTATATATATTTTGCTTTTAACTCTCCCCCTGCTGGATTAGGCCCAGGCCCAGCTCTATATGGCATCTCCAGTTGCCTACAGCATGGAGAGGGTTAAAAAATATAAAAATTAAAAATTGAAAAATAAATTCAAGGATATCCGAGATTGATTTTATAAATAATAGCCAAAGAAATGACACCAGATTTTCTTCAGAGTTTATAATCTTTCCATTTTTAATGACACGAACACAGGAACCGCATTACGAATTTTGGCAAAAACAACTGACACCTGCAAGCAAAAATGCCCATACATAACAGCAACTAGGTAAGCCACTTATAGGGTATTTAAGACATATCCTCAAAGTAATCAATCTTAGGAGGTCTCAAGAAGAGCCATCAGTTTATATTCTTAAGGGCAATGATAGCCTAATTTATGCCCTGTACTTTTTGTAGCATGATGAAGAGCAGATTTATGATGCATAATGGGTCATAAGTCGCGCACATGATGCAAGGCTCGCAGAAAACCGTTGATTATAGGCTTTTACCGAACCGGTAGCCAGAGCTCGATTAGCAAGAACTTCATCACAGCGGCCAGACAAGAAGACCGAGATAATATAATGCCCAGCCGAGGATTGTGCAATTCTGCGTTGCGTAAATTTATTGGCCGACTTTTACATAATCTCTGATTAGGCTCGGTCTGCTTCCACTGAGATTCTGAGTCACGTGACGTGATTAAACCTAAACATTTAAATAACCAAGCCCGGTTTCAATAAACAAACCATACAATATCAAAAACAGCTTCTAATAAATAAAGCAAACCATACTTTAAAAAAAATCAGCAAGATTGGTTTGAATTCAGACTGATAATAAAACTGTTCTAATATTTTCAGAATTTGTATAACATATTTCTGTAGTACAAACTATTTTATCGCCTTCCGATGATTTGCTTGCAAAGGTTGTAATGGAGCTGCTTGGATATCTCTAAAACAGTCTTGTTGTCAAGATAATTTACTAAGCTGTGTGTGGGTTAGCGAGTTAGAATTACATGCCATTCTCTAAAGTATTTTTTTTTGCAGTTTCGTAGACACACTGGAATGAGAAAATACAATTATCAATGCTACCTTCCCGCTAATGCTGGTACAGAAAATCCAAGGGGGATAATTCTGCACGATGGAAACCATATCAGGTGCGTACTATATAAGCAGATACGCAGATGCATCCACATCAGTATCCTAGGTATCTAAAAAAAATTAAACAACACATAAACATAGTACAATTATAGTACAGGCGAATCCACATTAAAATACCTCTTGCTATGTGCCTGAATATCACATGTAAATGATACGGTCATTACGCACTACAAAGTACAATGCACTTGCCAAGTACCAACCTAAAAAAACAACATTTACCAAGCCAGCTAAGACCGAAATACAACTAATTTTCTAAAATATATATCTTGAGAACAACTTAACAGAGAAACTGACAGGATTTTTGAGGCAATACACTTAAAAGCACAAACTTTTTCGATTTACTTTTTCTTTTAGCACCCAACATGCCGACGGTGCGAATTCCAGATGAGTTTTCCAGCCTCTGACATAACATAGGAACAAAGGTATCGAGACCTTCAGAACTGGGGCTTGTACTTGCTTGTAATGGAAGGATATTTGGTGAGATAATAAACCGCATACAACCTTCTGCCACTTTCAAATACAGTTATGAGTTTTCATGTTATTCTTCTTTCCAGCCCGTCTAGGCAGTCATCTAGTTCTCGTCATTTTGAATATACACCTCTGACAGAGTGGTAAATATTGTTGAAAATACCCGATGTTATTGCTAACTTTTCTGGTATTCATTATAGGCAGTCAGGATTCAACGTCCATAAAAAAAATGGCCATAAACGGTGTAGTCTCCATTACGAGTTGAAATAGTTTTAAATAATTCTATTTGATATCAGGATTACTTGTACAAAACTGACAATAAGCTTCAAATTCCTTGCGTATTGTGAGTTTATGTTCTACAATTAGAACACATTACTTCATGACACTACAACCGTTATATCTTGTACTATTACTCAACATCTAAAAGAAATGTTCACTTTCAACTAAACAGGATGTAGTTTCGAGACAACTTTATGTCATAAATATGTTTGATAACAGATGTCTTGAAGTCTGAAATTGATCTCGCAAATGGAAAAGGTTTCAACATTTTGTAAAATAAATAACTTTATATGCACAACAGACCTGTTTCAATTCTTATTTAGATGACAAAGAAAGTTCCAAGTAAGCTATCTGTCATGTTCCGTTTTAAACCTCTACAGAATATAAACATAAAGTGCACATAATCATGATAATTATGTTTTCAGGAATCAACTTCAACACACTTATACTTATAAGAAACAGACCTCCATCAGTCATAATGTAAAGAACAAACCTCCGCAACCAGGCTGTAACTTCTCGATAAAAGTCAAAACTCCATATCCAGACTTTTTTCGCATTTTTTTTAACCCCCCAAAAACAAAACCTAAACATATGCATCCGTGACATTTCAATTAAATAATGAAGTCCACATGGACTCGGCGGAAGGCGAGTGAAGCTTCTGAGACTGAGACTGCAATAAATAGAATGAGCAATGCTGCTAATAGAGTTTTCTGTAACTTTAAGTAAGGCTGTGTAGTAAAACAAAACGGAACTCATAAAAACTGACAACAATAGTATGAAGTACATGAGTTCCTGTCTTCAGAAGGCGAGAGGTGAGCAGAAGCATGCACGGGAAAACTAGTTTTAAGTCGAGCGAATCTGTCTTGGATCACGTCTTCTTCTGCTTTGTTGATAAAAATCCTTTGTGGGTTTTTCCCCCCATAAAATTTGCTTCTCAAATTAATACAACTGGGCCGGTATTCTCGAAACTTCGTAAGTCCTAAGAAGTTCATATATACTAAGAATTTGTCTAACTGGTTTTCTACTTATGATAAATTTAGAGGAGCTCTTTTCTCACTAAGAAGTTCTTGGCCAAGATGTTTCGAGAATACGGGCCCTGGTGATTACGACAAGTTACATACAACTTAGTGCCAGTTGACCAAGAGTGAGTTAGTGAATTATTGCTTTATGTCACAGCAGGAATCTTTCACCCATACGTGACGATAGTTGACCAAGAGGCCATTACTTTTACAGTGGAAGCCGATTGATACTGTTATAACAGTTTACCCTCCATTGGCAAAGGGCTAAACATGACAACAAAAATATTTAATTAGTTCTTGGAATATATCATCTTCTAGTCTAAGAAGATGATATATTCCAAGAACTAATAAGAATATAGAACTTAACTGGGTGAATATAAGTGTGAGATATATGTCTTACTCACATGGGTATTAGATACGGGTAAATATAAATAGTCAAGATCTGTGAACCTGACAGATTTGGGAAAGCTCAAGGGGCACAGTTAGGGTTGTAAACAAGTCAATTCCGATTTAGGATCTGATAGATTGTCGTTAAAGATAGCTGGGGTAAAGTTAAGGTTGCAAACAAATTAAGCTTGACTGGTGATCCAAAATAGATGCCAGAACATGTGTTTGACTCTGTAGACTACAGAGATATACTCTAGCTAGTTCTCTTATCTAATGCATTAGTTACTTTAACCATAAACCAAAAAAATGGGGGGGGGGGGGGGGGTGTTGG